>PVKA01006920.1:0-80742 GCA_004027165.1 Ctenomys sociabilis
TGCAGTTCAGGCTGGCCTTAAGCTCACTTTGTAGCTCAGGCTGGTCTCGAACTCACAACAATCCTCCTGCCTCAGCCTCCCGAGTGCTGGGATTACAAGCATGCGCCACCACGCCCGGCATAGTAGCCATTATTTAAAAAGGGAGAAATACCAGACTTTTGTCAGGTGAAACTATCTTTGTTTTAGTTTCATGTAACATTATAAGAGGCTAAATTAATTGAAAAATTTTCTGCTAATTAAGATTGTTTGAATTTGCCTGAATATTTCATGTTAAGTAATTTGGTAAAATGAATATGTACCCGTAACACAATTCAGAAAGTTTCAGTAGTTTAGTAAATATTTACACTATTTTTGAGACCAAAGTGATGATAATCATTTAGCTTCATTCTTTGAAGAAGCTGTACATTTTTATCTGCATGTCTGTTTTCATTTGAAAGAGCCTGTATTCCTTAATATACACTTTCTTTTCTATTTTTCAGAAAAGGAGAATAAGTAAAGTCTGTTGCCTAGCCATTAGCATATGTTCATTGGTAAAAATTATTGGGAAGCTTTCCCAAACAGGATTCTTGTCAAAGTATGATCTGTCACAAAGTAGTGCTTAGGTTTTGTTAAGTAACACTTGAGGTAGACACAGTTATACTTGATGATCCTTTATCCAAAATACTTGGGTTTTACATGTTTCAGATTTCAAAGGTTTTTGAATTTTGGAATATTTGCTTAGACTTTACAGACTGAGCAGCCCTTAGTCCTAATCCAAAAATCCAGAATCAGAAATGCTCCAGAATCCTGTCAGTGCTCAAAAAGTTCCATATTTTGGATATGAAATTTTCAAGTTAAGGATACTCAGCCAATTTTGAATTATGAGGCAGAATGTTAGAATGATTGCCCAGTTAGTTAGAATGATTCCACCTAGTCAGAACCAGAAGTAACATCGGTGATGCTTCTGGGAGATTGGATCTCTGTCTTCTCTCCTGCCCCCCTCCTCAGGCTGTCTTTGCTTTCTTCCATTTTGTGTTACTTTCTTTGTAAGACCAGTGTTTTTAATCTGGAAAACTTAATTAATTGTAAGCTTTTAAAAAAGTTTTTTAAGGTGTTAGCATTCTCTATTCTTCTGAGACATGTTGTTTTCATTTATCATTAAAAAATTTATTCATACTCTTCACATAGAGTTTTCATTGGTAATTTTTCACTGAATAACTATGCATTCTCTTGTGAGTAGATATTTGGATTTTTGTTGGTACTTTTTGTGTGTTTTGTTTTTAATAT
Source organism: Ctenomys sociabilis (assembly GCA_004027165.1). NCBI lineage: Eukaryota > Metazoa > Chordata > Mammalia > Rodentia > Ctenomyidae > Ctenomys > Ctenomys sociabilis. The sequence continues at coordinate 1,267 of PVKA01006920.1, forward strand.
ATTTGTGCTGTTGTCTTATGTATGTATATATTATATATCTATGCATAATATACTATAAAACAAACTTTGATTTGCAAGTATAGTTCATTCTAGAAACATTCGTGTAATCTAAAGTACTTATATTTTAAAGTGAATTTCCCATAACTAATAAAGGAAACTTAGATAATTCATTCCACAACTCCAAAATATTTATAGAAAAATGATCACAGTACTGTATATAACACACAACAATAAAGAAAATATAAATGCAAAGAAGGTAAATAAATTAATCCACACTTTGAAAACCTTTCTGCCTGGTGTGAGGGAGACAGGAGAGGAGAGTTCTTGTGTAGTATCACTTTCTCTAAAGAAGTCACAACTCTTGGCTCAATGGAATTTTTTTCTTTATACATAACTTTTTTGTGTGTGTATCAGGGATTGAACTCAGGACCTTGTGCTTGCCAGGCTATATCCCCAGCTTTTGCACACAGCTTTAACAAGGAACAATAATACTTGCTTCTGTTGCAGAAATGTGGCGCTGCATTGTTAAACAGATTCATCACACACAGTGCTATAGCCTGATTCTGATGGTGCTTTTCTACAGAATTCAGCAATTTCCCACACTTTACACATCTGTCTGATCTGATTTGAAGTGAGGAATTCCTCCACCTTTCTCTCCTCTTCTGAAGATATGATCTCTTCCATAACGGGACATAATCATCCATAATCCTGGAGAGAAAGAGAGAGTAGGAGGGCAGAGAAAGAGAGGGTGTGTATGACAGGGAGAGATAGACAAGAACAGAGATACAGGAGGAAAAGCCCTTGGCTCAGTTGTGATCTTGTGAGGTTCACTATCAAGTGCTTCTAGTATTGTAAGCCATCACCCATTTATTATTTGAAATGTTTTCTCCTCTATCTTTTTTTTTTTTTTTTTTTTTTTTTTTTTTTTGTCTTTTTGAGACAAGGTCTCACTATGCAGTCCAGGCTGGCCTTAAGCTCACTTTGTAGCTTAGGCTGGTCTTGAAATCACAACAATCCTCCTACCTCAGCCTCCTAAGTGCTGGGATTACAGGCCTGCGCCATCATGCCCAGGCTTCTCCTCTATCTTATAGAACACTTGCATGACAAGTTTGCAATCTGAGGTTTTATTTGTGTGTGTGTGTGTATGTGTGTACAGTTATTATAAGCAGCACTGTTTTTAGCATTCTTTCATGTTTCTTCTGATGCCCATGTGCAAGACCCTACGGTATACACTCAAGAGTAAAAGTGGAGCGAATGTCCAGTTGCGGGAGGTACGCCAGTGCTTCTCGGATCTTTGGAGCAGTGTCTCTTCTAGTAATGGATCAGAAGAAGCTTGCCATGAGTGGTATCATTGTCGGATCTCGGAATTGTTTCCTGTTTTCACGTTAATTTGCTTTTCTGTGCTTGCTAATGAGGCTGAACATCTTTTCACATGATTTTTCACCGTTAGTGTATTTTATCATGAAATGATTAAGTATTATACCTATTATATACTTAAAATGTATGTCTGGTATTGCAATCCAAAAATGAAATACTTTTTATAACTTAAAACTAACAAAATATAGAAAGGTATACTACAGAATTAAACCGTGAGCTCTAGCTCTACCTCCCTGCACACACCATTTCTCTTTTCCCCCTGGACACCTACCTCATCTTGCCTGAGCTGTGACACCTCTTATTTGGGTCACCTTCTTCACATTTTTAATAAAAAGTTATAGGACAAACACATATATATTGTCGATAGCAAACATTTTGGCTACGTTTTGTAGTGATTCAGTTCACCATTGTATTTTTCTTTGTTAAATTCTGAATAGAATTTTTTGATGTTAGTGCAGTTGAGTCTGTTAGCTTTTTCTTTTATGTCTTAGAACACCTTCCCTCTAGAGTTCTTAAAAATATTTCTTGTCTATTTGAAACATTAAAAACATTTCTACTTAACACTATAATCCCTCTGGAGGTTTTCTCCCCCTGTATGTTAGGTAGCAAGGACTCGCGCACTCCCCCCCCCCCCCCCAGATCACCAATTGTTTGGGGTTGTTGAGTGACTCCAGCTCTCTGTAGTGAGCTGCAGTGCAGCTTTTGTCAGTACCTTCCCTCTGTGATGGTATTCAGTAGGCAGTTCGTCTGTTTCCCAGGTGTATATTAATGTAATTTTCAGGGCTTGAAAATAATTCTTGGTATCTGGTAGGACAAGTTCTTTATTATATTCTTTTTTGCGGTTGGATGATACCTCTGTGATGGGCTTTTGCTGCTCCATTAAGCTTTAGAAGAGCATAAAGCTTTTTGAATTTTAATTGGATTTTCATTAAATGCATTTGTTCAATTTGAGAAGAATTGCCATTTGAAGTCTTTCTGTCATGAATATGGCATGTAGTTTCATTTGTTTAGATTGCTTAGGTTCTGTATTTCAAAGCATTTTCTCTATGTAGAATGTGCAGCATTTACAAGTTACTTTCTTTCCTTAGATGTGTTTCATTCTTGAGAGCTTAAATGTTACATTTTGTTTGTAAATGGTATGTAAAAATGCACTTTCTTTCTTAGTACCTGCTTGCAGTTGGCATTACTTGTGGAGAATGATAGGTTTTCAGTCCTCTTATTGTCCCCTTTCCCTTGCCTCCCTCTCTGCCCTCCACCTCTTGGCTCCTAAATTATCTTATTCAGTTGCCTACCAATAAATTATTGATAAATACTAGGCAGGTTTAAAACAAGTAAAGTTAAAGCTCCAAGTTTTTACTCTGAAATTACTTTTGATTTTCTTATCAATACAAATTATTTTTTGTGGTTTGTCAAGATGTAATTCACATCACATAAACTGTACACATTTAAAGTGTTCATTTCATTAATTTTGACTTTTACTTTTACATAGTTGTGTACCAAATACCATTTAGTTTTTACGTTTCATGGCCCTAAAAATGAAGCCTGTATCAGTTAGTAGTCATTCCTCATTCTTGTCCTTCCTCATCCCCAGCTGTGGGCAACCACCAATTTTTATGTCTATTAATTTGCTTATTCTAAACATTCTATAGAAGTGGAGTCATACAGTACATGAATTTTGGTGACTGGCTTTTCATGCAGCATAAAAAGGTTCATCTATGTTACTATAGCATGTGTTTTCACTTCATTCCTTCTTACAGCTAAATAATTTTTTATTATATGGACTTATTTTATTTACCTATTAATTTGTTGATCCACAGGGAGTTTCTGACTTCTAACTTTTATGGAAAATGCCAGAAGAGCACACCAGTTTTTGTGGACATACCTTTTCATTTCTGATCTCTGTGCACCTAGCAGTTGAGTGTATTAATATTATTAAAGAACAATTTAACTTTTCCAGGGCAGTTACAACAACTGTTATCACTAGCAGTGTGTGAAAGAGGTGAACAGTGTACTATTAAGTCTACTTTGCATTCTTCAAAGAGTAATTGTAATATATTCTGTTTATCTTACTGTTATGTATTAGATTTGCTTTAAAGCAGTTTTTAACTTATGAAGTGTACCTTTTTTTTTTCTTTGCAGCTTGAGTTATAATTAACATAGCATACAATTCACCTACTTTCAGTGTTTACTTTGATGATTTTGTATTACTTTATTCAGATATGCAAACATTACCACACTACAGTTTTAGAACATTTTGATCACCATAGTGAGATTCCTTCGTGCTCATTATTGTCATTTTTTCTACCCTTAAAGATTATCTGCTTTTTCTACCTACAACTTAGCTTTTATGAGATTTCCTATATTCAGTACAAGTACTTGTATCTAATTTTTTTTTCTTTTAAGTATTAAGTTTCTGAGAGTCAGACATTCCCATGAACTATTAGTCCATTCCTTTTGGTTGACATTGTTACCTCTTTGTTCTTATCTTTTCACCAGTTGTGGGTATTTGATTTGCTTTCAGTTTTGGCTGTTATGATTGCTACAGATATCATTTGCATACAAACTGGGCATATTTTCATTTTGCTTAATAATGCCTTAAGTTATAAAGATTTTAGTACATGCTGCATATTATTTCTTAATCATGTATGTGGGTTGCATTTTTTTTTTCTTCCATTCTAGGATCTGTTTATCTCACTGATGTCATTTGAAGATTTTTGTGCTCAATTTTTCATTTTAAAAACTGGATTGTTTTTCTATTTCGATATTAAGGAATCTGTACCAACTTAAATTCACAAGTTTTTCTCTTATTCTATCTTAATTCTTAAAATTCAAACTGTGATCCAATTTGAATTACTATTTTTAAAATTGTGAAAGAAAGGTTTCTAGTTTTACATGTGAATATCCTGTTGTTCCGGCATCAGTTGTCAGAAAGATTACCCTTTCTGACACACACAATCTTGTTCTTTGCATGTAGTGTAATTTTTTCCATAATCTATTTGTCTTTATATTTCTTATTGTCCTGTTAGATTTTAAACATGATTACCTTTCTTGCTGCTTGGAAGGGACAGCATTTGGGTTCTCACCATTAGGATGGTATTAGTTTTGGCCATTTGCCCCAGAAAGGAAAGGTTATTTTAGCATTGAAGCAGTTAATATAATAGCTAATCATGGGAAAAAAGGACAAAAGCCACAGGTTAGGTCAATAGATATAGAAAATACTTTAGCAAAGTCCAACACATTCATGTTTCAACCGAACAAAATGAGAAACTAGAACTAGAAGAGATGCATATATCTAATGTTGTATTAATAACGAAAGACTAAATTATCTTCTCTCGAGTTTAGAGACTGCTACTTGTACCACTTAAGTTCAGTACACATAGGAAGTTCTTCACAGGTTATCGTTTTCTTACTATAGTGTGTATGTATCTTGTTTTGGAGCATGTGAATTGTACTAAGATCAAAAATTATAAATTCTTTCTCTTAGCATAGAATTATCATTGATGAGATCATGGCCTTTTTCCTTTCAGTATTGTGTATGTGTTTAATAACATGTAACATAAAAACAAATTTTAGTTTATGTTTATGACCGTTATTCCAACTCTTCTTCCCTCCACATTGCTGCCTAATCCTCTTTCAGTTCTTGGAGCACGGATGTCCTTTTATGTTTCCTGCACTGCACTTATGCTACTCCTTTTATAGGAAATTCTCCTATTTCTTTAATGACTAGGTCTTTTTCAGGTTACTTAGATCATAAATTTAATTTCCTCTAAGAAGCTTTTCTTTATCATTTTATACTAAATAGCTTCCTATTGTTTTATACCTCGTTCATTCTATTTAGTTCCTTTTTTTGTTTATTGATTTTGGCTGAATCTCTTGGGGGCTATGGTTATCCTATTCATGTTTTAATTTCAGCACACAGTCTGATTTGTTTCAAAGTTCATGTGATTCAAATGAACAGTATCTTGTTTTCTTAGCATATTTCAGCTTTTTGCCATCATTTAGCATTCTTTCACATACATGCATTTTACTTATTGCATATATTTCTCAACGTAATTACAATAATTACTTAAAAATTCTACTCCCATGTCATAATCAAAGCACAGCTAATAGCTTTGGTCTCACTGACTTCTATGTAAGACTGTTTATTAATATAAAAATCTTGTAAATATGCCATGATGTAGTTTAGGTATATTTTGTTAATTTTTCTTAGACATTGTAGTAGAGATCAGCTATTAAATCATTTTAGAATGTAGCAAAATAAGACAACACAAATTGTGGGCTTGCAGTCTTTTTAACTCCTTACATGGGAAATGTAGTTTCCTGAAACTATGTGAATTGAGATTTAGTCTCAATGGTCAAGACTTTTCTGTTGTAAGTAACCAGTAATGACAATCTGTAAATGAGTACATTCTAAGAAGAATGCAGATGGTAGTACTAGGGAAAAGTCAGTGTTTTATGTTTCAGGTACCTGCCAAGGCTCTGAGTTCTAAATTGTTCTGCTCTGTCTTTATGTAAAAGATGGCCAGTGTTTGAGTTCAAGATCAGCTTTGTGGCTCAGGATAACCTAAACTCAATTTCTTGACTACAGTGTTGGGATAATCATAGTCACATCATTGGATTATTTTAAAGGTCAGAAATGGGAAAGTTTTAGCTTTGTGTTTAAGGCATGGTCACTGCTTAATGCAGGATTACTTTGTTACCTGTCAGGACTCCCCCCAGGCCTGCAAGACTGGTCGGAGTAGCTGTGATGGGTTTCTTTGCAGCTAATGATGCTCTGAGATATCATTAGTGGACACTGGCCAGCTCTGTATTTTACTAAGGATGTTTGCTTTTACTCCCGACAGGAGTTGGTGGTTTTCTTCTTAGAATGTACACATTTATGGATTATTACTGGTTACTTACCATGGAAAAGTCTTGACCCAAAAAAGTAGTATGGTAATGTCCATATCAAGTTAAAGAATTCCTGAATATAGTCAGGATTACTTTCTTGTTCTAACTTTAGAAGAGAAGGTAATATTCTGAAAGAAAAATGAAATTAAGTACAGTTCAAGGGTTTTGGTAGACTCATTGCAAAAGGCAAGGATGGCTTGGGTATAGCTTCCCACTTGGACTTTGGCAAATGAGGAATCCCAAGGTCCTGGGCACATTCTAATAGAAATAGTACCCAATTGTAAAACTGGTTACTTTTATGTTCATATGCAAATCACTTTCTTTTAAATAATCAAGAAAAGTAATTTTGTCCTACTCCTCTGAAAGTTCTATTAGAATTTGTAGGCAGTCAAGGCATACTTGACCAGTGTCTTATTTTCTCCACTGTAGAATAGGTTGACCCTGTCCATTTCGCTGACTTAAGAAGCCACAATTAGTCAGGCCCTGGAAGTGCTTTGAGCTTCTTTGCTGCCTGCTCCTGCCTGTCGTGAAAACCCTGCCTGCTTAGTAGGTCATGCTTGGAGCTGCCTTGCGAGTGCAGAGCTGCCTCTGTGGGATGCAGTGCCCACGAGAGGATTCGTTTTGTACTTACACTTGTCCTGGGATGTAGACAGTTTTAAATTATTGCTATTTGTATTCCTTAATTTGTTGGAAAAACAGTATGTGTTTATTGTAGAAAAGTTAGCAAGCAGTACATGTTTGCTGCAAAGAAATGAGAAAACATTACGTATTTGTTATAGAGAAACTAGGAAGTATGAAGCAGCAGAAAGCAAATAAATTTTGAATGTAGAGGTAATTGTATTTATTTTTGTACAATTGTAAACATATATATGTATATATATATATATATACATATATATGTTATATAGAAGGATATATATTAAGTGAAAAACAGCAATCTAATGATCAATATAATTGAATTTTTGTTCAATATATATATAAGAAATATATTATATATGTATATATATAGTATTTGATATTGGAAATCAAACTCACAACCTTGTGTTTGCCAGCTCTGTGCTGTGTGCTGAGCTATATCCCCAGTCCTATGTGTTTTGATGGCCTAATAAATATTTCATAGTTAATTTTTAAAACTGATTTCATTTTTTATTTTGAGAGTCAGTGGATATTTCTAATTTTTTGCCATAGGAAATAATGTGCATAATGCATAGCCTCATGGCCATACTTGTATGGAGCTTCCTTCTTTTCCCCAATTAGGATAAATCCTAGGCTTGGAATTGCCTGAAAGGACATAAAACATTTTAAGGAATTTGATTTTTTTAATAATTTTATTGTATGTAATTATTGTGTAACAAACTGTTCATATTTATGGTGTACAGTTAGACATAAGCATATAGTGGAACTGTTACCCTAATTGAGCATAACATACATTTGTAATTTTTCTTTTCTGTCATCCTTCTATAGGCAACCCCATGTAACTATTTTATTTCCTAATAGAATTATTTGCATTTTCTAGATTTTTAGATAGAATAATAAAGCATTTCTTTTTTATTGTTTTCTTAGTAATCAAGAAAATTATTTTGGGGTTCATACGTTTATTATTATAGTAATATTCTATTGTTATAGAGTAATAAAAATATATTGTATGGATATATCATAATCACATACTAATAGATATTTGAGTTGTTTCCAGTTGTTGACTATTAAAATAAATCTGGTTGGGACTCATTGTTCGAATCTTGATGTGGATAGGAGGCGTTCAGAGGAAATTGGTATATAAATACCAGTTGGTATAGAGAATACCTTTTTTGGAAGGGCTTTATGTTATTGTTTTCAAACTTAAAGGGCTTAACATGACAGTAACCTTATTGATTCTTTTTCCATTTCTTTTTTTTTTTCCTGTTTTAAAAATATATTTTTAGGAAGGTGTAGATTTTTTGGATATAATGTAATTGAATTAATTTGACAAAAGACTCAAATTTGAAAGCATAAAGGTTAGTAAGCTCATCTGAGTAACTATAACATTTTCAGCTTATTTTGTTGAAGCACCTGCTTGTGTCAATAAGTGTGTAGAGCAAGGATTTTTTCTTAGACTTCCTAGGAGTGTGAAGGGTCTGGATATGGTGCAGTGCTAAGGGGCAGGCAGAGAAGGGAAGGAGAAATAAGAATGGTTAAGATGTGATATGTGTGTGTGTGTGTGTATGTGTATGAAAATCAAGGATCATTTGCTTTATTTGCTAGCAGTATGCAAAATGTGTCTGGCAATGAACAAGAAAAGTTACTGAGATGAGTATGCTTAATACTGTGGAAGATACTCCTGAGGCTGATTTGGGATCCTCACCAAGCTCTCTTTTTCCTCTTCTTAAATAAGGTACTGCTCAGTTGACTGAAGGAATGCAGATGACATCTGTGCTGCTTGACAGTATCCTTCACAACTACCTTTTGGAGAACAGAGAAAGATTCAAACATTACAGATAGATGGTAAGAATATGTTTCCTGAGTTCTTTGACCTCAATCATTGTCATTTTAATAGATTTCAGACAGTTTTTCATTAGTTGTAAATTAGCTTACCATTAACAAATGTATGTTTTATGTGTTATATGTGTGAATTATTTCATTAGGTGGTGTGATTTAAAAATGAATGAGATAAAATCTTGCCTTTGAAGGACTTATGAGGAAACAAATGCAAATAAATAAATGTAATCAAACAGTAAAATAGTTAAGTGCTATAAAATCACAAAAACATTCCTAAGAATGCAATGGGTAGAGTATTTTTAGAGAGAGGGATTAGAAGTTTCGAAAGAAGAAATTGTATTTGTGTTAATGATACAAAATTTGTTTTTACTAAAACCTACAGAAAATAGATAATATTAAAGCTGAAATAGCTACTTGAATTCAGGTAAAAGGCTAGTTATTGTTTTGAGAAGAAATACAAGTTTTATTGTGGGCTTAATATATATAGTTTAACTGAGTGATTACTTTTCAAATTAGTTAAGTGTGTTACCTCTTAAAAGGCATGTCTAAGAAATGATAAATAGTTGGTTTACATTAGCAAGTAGGTGAACAATGGACAATAGAGTTGGGGGAATGGTTAATTCTACTTGAATTACTGCCCATGTTTGCTAGTACAGCTACAACCATAATGAATATGTCATCCATTAAGCTCTTGGACTTGATACTTTTTTCTGGGCAGAAGCAATGCATGTGAAGTGGGTAAAGCTAATTGACAACCCTACTGTGAATAGATCAATACGGCATTCCAAAATTTATTTTTAAAGAGATGAAAACAACAATAAAAGTGATACAGAATTTCAAGACAAAATGATAGGACATTAGCAGTGTTATATTGTATACTACTATCTTCAAAGTAGTTGCTCAGATTACAGGGTACAGGCATGCAAAACTGATTAAACAATATAAGCACCAACTGTTCTTTTCAGTTAATTGGTGGAAATTAGTAGTGCACTTATCTTAGCTATCTGTGTATATATACATATCTTTTTTTCCCTTTTGTCTTTTCTCCCCACTCCCAGTTGTCATTTCCTTTTGAGCAATTTCTTTCCCATTCACTATATCTAGTGTATCTTTTGGATTGTATTTACTCTTTCAGTTTCTTACACATGCAATTCTGATTTATTTCATTTAAGAGTGTGGTCTCTAGTTGCATCCATTTACTTATGAAAGCCTCAAGTGGATCTTTCTTTATAGCTGAATAGTACTCCGCTGTGTAAAACTACCACATCTGTTTTAACTCATTCCTCTGTTGATGGACATTTGGGTTTAGCCATGATGAATTGTGCTGCTATAAACATGGGTGCACATTTATTGCTATGTTCTCGTTTCTTCTGGGAGAATACCCAGAAGCAAAGAGCTGAATGGAATGGGACCTCCAGTCCTAGCTTTTCAAGGAATCTTCACCTGATTTCAGCGGTAGTTCTACCAGTCTGCAGTTCCACCAGCAGTGGAGAAGAGTTTCTTTTTGTCCAGAGCCCCTCCACCCCCAGCATTTGTTGTTGCTGATTTCTTGCTAATTGACCATGTTTGTTTTTTTAAGAAGGAGATGGTAACTTTGAGCAAAATTTTTCTTCACCTGTAGGCATGATGTGGTTGTCTAAGGATAATGTTGACTCCTTTTTTTTCCCACTGTGCTGGTGATACTCAGAAGACCTAGTGATAAAGTTATTATAATCTCCTTAATGCTAATGTTCTCTTGTAATTTCATCAAGAAAATTTTTAAAACATTTTAAAAGGCTATATATACTTACTTGGCTCCTAGTCATTTTTACACATTTTCATGTGTTTTTTCACTCTAAATTGGAATATAAATGAGCTAGGCATCTACACACACACACACACACACACACACACACACACTTTATTTTTTAGTTACGTATTTGACACAGGGTTTCGTTATGCAGCTTGGACTCGGTGATTCTCCATTCTCAGCCTTCCAGTGCTGAGATTATAGGTGTGCACCTCCATGCCCTTTTTTTGGTGGCTGGCTCAGTGTGCCCAGGGTTGTGGCTGGCACGGCATGTGGTACAGAAATCGAACCCTGGTCCGTGCACTTGCCTAAGCAGGCACTTAGTCTGCTGAGCTATCTTGCTGGACCTTTTTATTTATAAATATTAAGAATTCTTTCAGTCAGGTGTAATTGTTTAAATGACTGGCTGGTAGTCTGATACCTGCTTGTTTGAGGAAATAAAGTTGGTATTAAAACCTCTTTGAAACTGTTTCAGTGCTATTTTATTTTCTCATTAAAATGAATAAAAATTTTTTAAAAATACAAAAATGTCTTCTCAAATTTTAATTTATTAAAATGAGCAGTATGTACACTTTCATTTGCAAACAGTGGTTCACAAACAAAGGTGGCAAATTTTTCTTTTTGCTTGCACACTATTCATCAGGTGACAGACATGGCTGTAAATACGAGCATGCCCTCTTTACAGAAATCATGGAAGAAAGCTAGGTTCATGAACTCATAGCCTCTATGATATAATTAATTTGTTGCTGGTAATTTGTTATTGCTGTTGCCTCACCAATTAACCAGAATGATAGGCAAAAACGGTTTAATTGACAGTTCAGTAAATAAAGTCTAGGTAGCTTTCAGGTATGAATTGTTACAAAATGATCAAATGTAGATCTTCTTTGGGTAAAAAAGATTTAGACTAGTGAACAACTTCAAAAACGTGTAAAACAAATTATTTGCTAGTGGCTTTTGTATATTTTCACATTTTAAAATTTCAAGATTTTTAAGACAAGTATGCCAAGTATTTTTCTATGGTGTCTTGTAAAATGGTTCTTCATCTTGTGCGACATGCCTGTAGTCAGATAAGCTCACTGGGGAAATACTGTGTCAAATTGTGACTTTTTTCAACTTCCCATTAATGAGTGAGCTACATTCCCAGAAGAGAATGAGATAGACTATTATTTCACAAGTTGAAAGCCTTCAATTTATTTCATGAGGTTTACTGTAGTTTGTTACATAACCGTGCTCCCAAACGACTCATGTTACAGTTTTAAGAATAGTAATGTCCTATTGAATGAGATCTCAGAGATTAAAAAGAATTTCACTATTGAATATTGTGACCCATATAAAAAAATGAAGTGTTTTTAACCTTTAGTATCTTAGCTCAGATTTTCCTTCCTCACTTCTTAGATTCACCATGAAAGAAATATACAATTCTCTTTTACCATACCTAAAAACCTATATTTTAGACTTTATGGTGTTGTAGAACTCCATACCTCTATTCATTTTAGTATGTAGTATTAGCTAATTTTGATATAAACCAATGTCATGAAAGTAGTGAATATCTTAGGTAAAATTAGATAATTGACCATTAATTTAAATACTTGAACATACTAATTTTCCAGTAGAAAGGAATTTTTAATGTAACAATGTCATGATTGTTCACTCAAAAAAATGTTCATTATACTTTTTCCTCCCTCATTTCACTAAATGATGTTGATGACGAGTTGAAACAAATGTCTTGAATGATAAAACAGTATCAAACACTGAGGCATTTAAATGAAGAAACCAAATGATCTATGATTTGTCTGATTCTGTCAGGTTGTGTTGCCCGACTGGTCATGTTGCCTAAATAAGTTCTTGGAAATTTCTTCTTCAAACCTTATAAAACCCTTTTCAAATAATAGGATTCCTCTTTATCATGGGGATATATTCCAAGACCTATAGCAGATGCCTGAAATCATGCATGATATAGAATCCTATACACATGGTACCACAGTTTTCTCTTTATACACAATAAACTGTGATCTATATATTTATGATGATAGATCACTAACTAAAATAGAATCACGCAAGTGTAACAGTGTACTATAATTAAAGTTTTACCTCTCTCATACAATAACTTGTTGTATTGCTTTGACCAGAGTTTAGCAAAACCGCAGAGAATGGGATGAGTGTAACACTGTTTACTGACACTTTGTAAAATCATTCAGACTTCTCTAGTGTTCCAGTGGTACACGGTCCTGGTAAAATTAAGGTCAATCAATAATCAAGTCATTGTAATTGAAGTTAATTGTAAACCAACTTTGCATTGTCATTGGTGTCCCATTGGTTCCATACACAGCCCCATAAGGAAATCTGGATGCATGGCTCCAGTGAAGCATTGGTAATTTCAAGCATTCCTTTCACTATGCTTGTTCCCTGTGTCACAGCCACCCACCTTGTTTCAGAGCCTTACCATTTCCTCTTTACTAATGTCCTTGCCTCAGTCTCTCATGGACCCTAGAACTTGCTAAAAGTCTCATGTGTTTCTGTTATTTGTGATCAACTACAATTTAGTGATTCCTTAAGATAATGGGCATAGAAAAATAGCAGACCTTCCTGTCCATCCTAACTGTTGGGGAGAATTAATGTAATTAACATTTCCTCTAAATTTGGTACCTTTGAAGAGTTGACTTTCCTTAAGATTTGTACTTAATACTTTAATTAATATAATTAACATTATTTTGGGAGGAAAACCCCTACTATAGTAAATCTCCATATCAACTCAGAGTTTTTCTCTTGTGTGTTTCAAATGAAGTAATTAAGATAATTAAAATTTTTCTCCATCAAACTGGCACCTCCCATTCTTTCCTTACACAGACCCTGGTCTTTTTTAACTGAATAAACTACAGTAAACCTGATATTCTCCTTGAATCTCAGTACATGTGCCACATGTGCCCTTCAACCATGATAGACTGTGCTTTGTACGTCTGAAGTTAGTGTGATTCAAAGAGCATTTTATTTAGGTAACTAAGATTTTCTTTTTTGAATTAGAGATATAGAAGCAGTTTTCAGGCCCCATTGTTTACTCTCTTGTTTTGCTTTGTTTTGTTTTGCATTTACTTTTACTTTTAGAAAGGCTGTTACCATGCAGACTGTGATAGCTTCTGGCCTGCACCTGAGTTCCCTGATATTGTCAGCTCTCTCTCCGTACTACCCCTTCCATATAGCAAGCAAACTGTCTTGTGTTAGTATTTTTCAAAATACCTGTAGTGAAGGATCAGTTTTTGCTTGGGTTTCACTTTTTAGTGAAATTATACTTTTAAAGAGCTCTGTCTATTACATACTGGTGATTAGCCAAAAGACATACAAGCTTTAAGTCCAAATAATACATTATTAACTTCATTGGGTATCAAATTACTCTTTGAAGAGATTACTTTAAATTTTTAGAAATACTGTGTGTTGCTGTGCTTCATTGCTTAGGCTGGTTCTCCTCCTACACCCTAATGACTAGTAAAGCTTCTTTTTGAGGTAGCAAAGCTTTATTGTCCTTAGTGTCAACTCACATGCCACCAATGAAGAGTGTCTCCATTGAAAGCTAATTCCTGATGGTCCAGCACATCTGGGAAACTTAGACCCTGTCTCAAAATAAATTCTAACAAAACTATGGGTATCTCAGGGCTAGAGTGTTTGATTTGTATGTGCTAGGCCTGAGTTCATTACCCAGAACCCCTCTCACCCTTTCAAAAGTATCTGCCTGTTGTCTTCATAAGTAGTATTTCACTTTGTTTTGCATTACGTTTTTTTTTTCCTGACAAGATTCTGAACTCAGTAAAAGCTGGCTTATCATTTAGTTATTGTTGTAGCTCATAATGCATAGCTGATTATAAACATTTTTGTGTTCCTTATTTTTATGATAAATATAGAATATAGCAACTGAAAAATTGAAAGACATTTCAAATCTTCTGTTGTCTATTAATCTTTTTTAAAAGATCATTTTTGTCTTTCCCCATCACTGTCTGGGGACATTTCTGCATAGAGAACTTTCTGTATCTGGCATAGTTATAGAGGAAATTCTTGAAGTGAAAAAATAAGCATTTTGACTGAAGATAGCTTTTTGACTACTTCAGGAGATGAGCAAAAGTACTCCTTGTATTAATTATTGCAGACCCAAGAATATTTTTTTTATGAAAGTCATCTCAGCTGATATATTAGCAACTTAAAAAATTTAAAACACAAAATGCATTTATTTAGCCATCAGAATAATTACACATATGTAGCCTCTGAAAAACTGCACACTTATATTCAGCAAAGACCCAACACACCAGGTTAAGTTGTTATGCTAGGATCATAGTCTTGTCCTGAGCCTCCTGAAGGGGCCATGGAGACCACATTCTGAGAACTGCTGTCTGATAGGAATTCATTTTTCTCCTTGTCAACAGAATATTCTGTTTTATTTCAAACTGTGACCTAGGTTTTGTGTATGTAGATCTTTTTTTTTTTAATATCTTTAAAGCTTATATTACCCCTCTTCTATTAATGTCTAGACATAGAATATGCTTGGCAGTCATAAGACAGAGATGTTTACTCAAGGAGAAGTCATTTTATTTGTGGCTACTCCTAAGGTCATTGCTAGTTGTGCCCTGTCAGTAACCCTAGCTTTTAAGTGGTGGCGCTTTCTGTAACTTGTGCACCTCCAGCCACTTTTCTTGTGTGGATCCTCCTTATCCAAAGGGTTTGGAGATTTAATCATTTTCTTGATTATTTAACAGAATGAAGTTTCTCTGAGGAGGAAGTGCTAGGCTTCTCTGCAAGCTTTCCCTCTCTCCTTTATTGACCTTTCCCTCTACTTGCCTTAACCTGATCCCTGAGAGTACAGTCTGCTCTCTGGCAGATACGTATTTGGCCCTAGTGACTTCTGTTCTTTTTCACTCTCTACCCTCTCACCTTGGCTGATACTGTGTTAAATTCTTTCTGAGGTCTTAGCAGGACAGTCAGTCTCTAGAGTATTTAACGACTCTTCAAATTACGTGTGTACTGGGTCTTCCCTGAGGCTTCCGAGAATGAATTGTGTACCTTTCAGCTAGATGGAAATACCAAGATGCTTGTTAGTAAGACTCTTGATTTACTGGCAGCCCATTTTATCATAGTCTTTATTGAATGATGATGTCATGGTGTGAGCTTGAATTTGGGGACTTAGTATCATAATGAGTGATAATCTAGAAGCATAAAGCCCACAGAGCTAGGAGTTTTTAATCTTTTGAGTCCATGTCCTAAACATAGTAGACTCTCAGTAAATGTTTGTTGAATAAATTTTTTTCTCATTAGTGTTGGATAAAACTCTTAGCTCTAGAAGCCACAGCATAATTTAAACCAACCGTTTCTTTAAATCATAGGAAAAACTCCTTCACTCTGTTCACAAAAGGGGCATGCTGTTATCTTGATTAGTACACCCTGCTCTGAACTTAGTGAATATTTGTATTGGAACTGTATAGTGTCTGACTCTGAGGAACTACTCTTTCTCTTAAAATTTTGGACAAGTCCTGATAGTAACTGTTTTTGTCTTTTGCTATTAACAGCTTATATATAATACTATTTATATAGTAAAGATTGCTTTCTAAATATTCAGACCAGCCTTTGTTGTTTTCAGAGTGAATATTTTTTCCAACTCATCCTGTCCCTGCCTTATTTTATTGTGATTTCTTCTCTGCCCTGATCTATAATTTATTCTTGGCTCCACCCTATCAAAAACCCGAGGACTTCTGTTTTTTTAAATAAGCATTTAATTGTACCATTGCTTTCTGCTGTCCTCCAGATACAGGCCCTCTCCTCGCTATGACCTTGGCACAGAGCCCTTGATCCAGTAGTGGTTCCAGCCTAATCTCCTGCCACATTGGATACCCTTCCTGTGTCACATTCCACTGTTCCCCTCCAGTGCTGTTTCTTAAATAATCAGTCCCTTATACTGTATTTCTAGAGCACTTTTTTAGTATCTGTTAGCACAATTTATACACCTTGTCCTTTGGCACCATGACCAGGAGGAGATTCACACATACTCTGTTCTCTCACATATTATATATTTACAGTATTACTTTGTCCTTTGCTTGTTACATTTGGAAGGCATGTTCTAAAGACTCCCAAGTGAGAGTATACTTATTCAGTATAATCTTGAATTCTGTTTTTGAAAGAAGGAACTAATTTGTAACATATTGTACCTTTAGACAGAGTCCTGTTATACCTTACATCTGCTGATGAACCAATATTATACGTAGGTTAGAAAGAGCCATACTGATTTTAAAGTATTGCATTGTAAGTATTAGAGGTATACATGCCACTACTTCTGAGAACTAGAACTATTTCTTTTCCTATTTTAGAGTAAATGCTCAAAAACTTGCTTACTAAATTAACATTTGAGGACATTTCCAGGAAATAATCAGACATCCTTGCTTTGGTCTGTTTTCTGTCATTATAATGAAATATGTGAGGGCTGTGGATTCAATCCACATCCAAAAAGAGCACCACACACAAAACAAAACACCAGCAAAAACCTTGAGACTGAGTAATTTACAAAGAACAGTGTTTGGTTTGAAGTCCAGAAGCCTGGTGCTGATGCCATACTCCTCAGTCTGGAGCATCCTAACTTGGCAAAGGGCTTCATATGATGCTCCAGGTGCTCTTTTTCTTTCTCTGAAGCTCTCTGCTGTTGCAGGGCTTCAGTGCCTAGGTCTCATTTAACCCTATTCACCTTCCAGAGTCCCACCTCACAGCCATCACCATGTGAATTGAGGGGGTGACTGTCTAGCACATACATGGGGAAGGGGGCTATGCCAGCTTTACCAATACACCATAGTGTAGACCACAGCATCAGAAAGTCACAATAGGACTGAGACTGCGCATGCTGTTTTTTGAGCATCCACTTTAGATGTGCTTGTGATTTATTTTTTATTCTTGCCCTCTTAAGAGGACCATTACATTGGAAATAAGAAATCTAATAATTATATAATTTTCTTTACTCATAATATCAGTAAGCTATATGCAGTTGTGCATAAAGTTTCAGATTTAGCTAGCTAAAGTCTTTTTCAAAGATGGAAATTTTGCAGAGGTTCATGTTGATGGAAAGATTTACTTAGTTTTAACTTGTCATTGCTACACATCTAAAAGATACAAATAGATCTTTAAGCTTTATTTTCTATTACATTGAAAATATGGTCAAGAAAATTTGGCTAGAATTGTTTAATAAGCACAATGAAATGGTTGTTTACTTTTGAGGAGTAATAGCTGCCGCTGTAATTGCTTGCTTACATAATTTGTTATGAAAGAAAGCTTCTAGGTAAACCAGCTCTCCTGAAAGCTTGTGATTTGTTCTGTTCTGTTCAAGAAGGGTTAAGAGGAGACAACATCCTGTCAAAGACCTTGTTTTTAATTTTGCTTCTCACATTGGCACAGATCCTGCTAAGAGCAGCCCAGATTAGTTCGGAAAAACCTTTGAAGAGATTTAAGATGTCCTTCAGCCAGTTTGAAGGTTTTTGTCTTGCAAATCCAGTACAAGGGCGCCTGCAGGCATCTCGACCCTTGCTGTGCTGCTGATGCAGCTCAAGGTCACACTAACCCGCCCTGTGACATTCAACAACAACAACAACGAAATTATGCGGTGAAAACTGCTTCAGCATTCAACCAACCAACCACTTCCTTTGGTGAGGAACTGAGGAAGAAGTCATTTTTTTTCCTCGTCCCTTTTTCTTTTTGGGGGCCTTTGTGAATTTTTACTGTAGGAAATAATCCTGGATTTCTAGTGTGTGTGATGACAAGGTCATTTCTTAATTAGAACACATGTAAAGAACAAAGCTAAATGGCTTCAAAACAGCTTTGTAGTTGATGGAGAGGATTTAAATTATTTAAAGAGATAGTCACCCATGTATGATGGAAACTGCATTCCAAAGGCATTTAACTCCTTCGTTCCTGACTACTTGCCATTCCTTTGAATCTTTTAGGCTGACTTCAGATGGTTATAATTTAAGAGTTTACAAATGCTTAGTTTTATAAGGGTGAAACTTAATTTATAAATCAAATTCTTAGATAAACTTTTAATGAAGAAGTTTTCTTCTTCGACATTTATCTCCTGGAAATTTCCTTAAATGGTGTGACTTAGGAACTAGGAAGCGCAGGTACACTCTTCTGTCTGGCCACTTTGATTTACTTATAACATATTCTAAGGGGGTGAGTAAAGTGCTCCTTTATTGCCTCACCTTTTCTTCTTCATTTACCATTTGTGTTTTAGGTATATACTTTAGCAGTGCAGCTCTGCTTTACAAATTGTAGTGAATATCGTTCAAGTTTCTCAGTATTCAAAGAATTGGCATAGAATGCAAGCTTTGTGTTAATGGAAAAAACAATCTCAGTTAAAAATGGAGTTTCAGGAAGTTGCTTCTAAATATATGGGACTCCTTAGGGTGTGATGAAGCCGGTCTGTACACACCAGGTAGCCGCAGTGGAATCCTTTTTTGATGTGGGGCTTGTTTCTCCCTGTTCCTTGTTGTTTACTGAAGCTGATGACCAAGTAGATTAGCTGGATGAGGACAAGTGAAGTAGCTTCATGTGTCTTATGCGTAATGCACACCAGCCCTGCAAGGTTGGAGCCTAATAATGAAAAAAAGTTTAGAAGTTGATTTTATATATATGAAGTGTTTATACATAAAGTTACAGCCTATGGAGATAGGTTACTTCAACCTCAGCAGAACAATTTCCTTAGAATTCTAATCTAGTTACTTTCTGCAGTGGATGTTTTCTCTGCAAACATGATGGATGTAGAATCAAGGCGTATAGCATTTCGAGTGAGTTTATTTGAATTAATATGTTGGTTTTTGTGAGCCATACTCTAAAAGTTTATGATTAAAGGTATGACATAGATTAACAGAATTTACTAGACTTGTGTTTTGGAGAGGTTTTCCTCCTTCGTAGAACAGTTTTTTTGGATCCATGAAAACAAAAAGGATGCATACATTGGTATATATAGATATATCTATAGATATCGATGCCATTTTAAGGATTCTGGTTGGTAAAAAGAAAACATAAAGGATAAGTACGTGCAAGGGAAAAGTGTGAAGCAGTGTGTCTTGCCCTTGCCTAGAGTCTGCTGTGCCCTAAATGTCATGTGTGACCGAAGCTCACCTGCGAGTAATTTCTAATTTACTGTCCTAATTCCTCGATTTGTTATCACTAATTGTTCTTCATTTACTTCTGTGTAGTTTCCAGTACCTAAAGGGTTGAAAGGTTGCTGTAATTGGCACCCGCAGCTGCTCTTTCTTTTGACAGGGGATAATTTTGCAGCCTATGCTTTGTGTGACAGCTGCCTAATTGGGCATTCTCCCCGTGTAGCAAGCCTGCCTCCTCCAGCCTCCCTGCTGACAAATGGTGGTGGATTATAGATGAGGACACGCTGACCCATTCGACCTTGCTGAGGCAGTGGGGAGGGGCCTCCTGCTACTTGAGGGAAGCTTTAGGTCATTTAGAGGACAAGGTCATGAGCCAGGTGGAGAAATGACATGATATCACATGACAGTAGCCTGATGACATGGTCAGTGTGTCAAGGACAAATACATCAGTATCGATTAAACATTATTGCAATACTTCATTGAATTCCCTTCATTGAACAATTATTACAATTATTTCATAATTGTTCCTACTTTTTTAACAAAAAAAAAAGAATGCACAGTAAGATAGATTTATTTTATCAGTGGCAAAGCACTTATTTGCCTTAAAACAGCATTGACTTGAGAACCTTCCTAATAAGTCTTTTTTTTTTTTTTCAGTTTGGAGTATATTGTTATTGCTCAGTTTGTAGCCCTATGACTATTGTTGCTTTTTAAGAGTTATTTGAAAATTCCAGTGGCAAATTAAAATAAGGTAATGTGTGTTGTTAAAAAAGTATATAACAACTCTGTTGTCATCCACCCAGTCATTGACATACGTTTCTCATGTGTCTCGTGCATATTATTAGGCTTCAGGGTTGGAGCCTAATAATACAAAAAAATTTAGTAGTTGATATTATATATATGAAATTAAAATAAACCAAATGAAAATGGCTAATTGGAAGGAACCTTACAACTTTAGATTTATAGTATTTGGACAGGATATCCTGTCTGCTTCTTATACTGTGGATAACCACTAGGAAGATAAGAATGTAAAAAGTATTAATGATTGAAACTGTACTATAATTCAGCTTTTTAAAAAAATAGATATATAGCTACATTCTCTTAATTCATTGAATCAAGGCATCTGCTCTAATAGTGTTTGTAAATAGAATATTATGTGTGCACCTTGTACAGCAAAAAACCACTAAGAAAACAATATGCAGTGTATTAATTATTGAATCTGTTCTACTAATTTGATTTGAAACTCTCATTGCTATTTGTCATTCAATAAAATTATGGAAAGAAAAGATTTATAAGGTCAAATATGCCACTGTGCTACCAGTACTATAATTCTAAGTGTTAAAGATGCATTTTAAGTAATTTTGCAGACCTGAAGGTATTTTCTTTTAAGTATGGGATTATACTTAATGCAAAAACTTCAAAGTAAATGGACTTTTTTTTTTTGTAAGTGGACTTTCTTGGATATCTTTGCATTATTAGCAGTGAATATGCTTTTTTTGAAGTAGACTGTAGCTATTATAAATACATCAGTGTAAAATCTTAAGAATCTGTGCTGAGTATATTAACCCTCTATTCATACGTGAAAGTATAAATCCAGAAGAATTGTACTGAACAGTGCAATTGATAAAAATGTCATGTTTTAAAAATAGCAGTTTAATGCAGAGTATATGGATTGTGATTCTCATCTCTGGGAAATACAGTTGTTTTGGGGAACTGTTGGGTCTATGCCCTTGGTTCAACAGGAGGTAATTTTATGCCTTGAGATAAAAAATGTCAAGTGGAAAAGTGATGAATTAGTTCACCAATGTAGACACATTTATATTTTCATGATGTATGTGCGTGTGTGTGTGTGTGTGTGTGTGTGTGTGCGCGCGCGCATATTCACCATGCTGTGCATATGTTTAGCTGCTCTCAAACCAGGACTCAAGCCTGGTGAGGTTTAATCCTGTGCCCTTGTTCACGTATACTTGATTAGTAGTTGTGGTTATCTCAGCAGAAGACTTTGCCCTCCTCTTGTATTGGTCGGGACCGGGGCACTGGGGAGTCAAAGCAGAGGAGAAAGGGAAAGAGATTTTGCATTAGTATTCTATGAAAGCCTTTCTGTCTGCAGAACAAATTGATTGCTCCGGTGTACCTGTGCTTGGCACTACTGCTGTGAAAGAAAGGTAGGGCTGTAATCTATTTTATTATATTACATATTGTGACACTCCAGGAATATTTAACCGACACTCTTACTATAGCACGTGCAATAAGCCTAAGTAGAGAAAAAGGAAATAAATGAATGAAAAGTATGTAAGAGCAGTGGACTACAGCGTTGTTTACTTCAGCTCAGGAGTTCATTTGAATAAGATAATTTTGCTGAAAGCTTTACTGGGTGCGTAACCTGATTGATAACAGAACCCGTAAAGTGTTCTGAGGCACTAATCTGCTTCCTGCTGGAAGTATGTCAGGCAGGATGAAATTTAAGCTAGTACTGTAAAATTTTTAACTACAAAATAGGGGAATTGCTGGTTGTGGGCATAGCTTAGAAAATTAAATTGTCAGTGTCTTGTATTTATAGTCCTATGTAACGCAAAGGATGGGGAAGAGATTTTGATAAAAAAAGATGGTACTATATCACCTTAAATGATATTAAAAACTAAATATATTATTGACTTTATTCATTTGCTAGTTTGATTTATGTAAACATAGTACTGTTTGATTCCACTGGATAAAAGAAATTACATTCCTTTCACAAAAATTTCTGTGCCTATTTTTCAGATAAGCTTAAAGTGCACAATTTGGGTGGGACTGTATTATGAATTACGGGTTTTAACATTTTATCGCATTATCAAAATTATCTGGTTGGAGTTGGATCTTTGGTGTTATTAGGCATTCTTGAGATGTGGCGGCAGCACTATGTAGGTTGCCTATAAATCTGTACTGTGAGGGAAAAAGAAGAAATTCTTCTTGTCCAAGCCTCCTGCCACACATGAACTGCAGATGCCCTTTGCCTGCTCTGTCCCCAACCTGATCCCTGATCTGATGGCACTCAGAGCACTTGATTTAAGAGGGAAAGCAAAATAGTGCATATAATAATCAATAGAAAAGATATTGTTTTCTGTTCTTTACTTTTATATTCTTGAGATTAACATGTAGCTTTACATTTGTTAGATTACATTTTACTTCCATTTAAATGTCTGATTGTTCTTTATATATTAATTACAGCATAAAGCCATTCTGTTCATGTAGACTACAGATAATCACCTACACTTGCTCTCTGATAGTTTTGTAGAAAACGGGGCTGGAGAAGTGTGTAAGCATGGGGCAGTACCACTGACATAAAGTAGTGACTACCATTAACTATTTCAGGTGATGTCATTCATAAAGGAAGTGAGACACTTTAAGTTGGATGTCACCATTGGAACTCATTAGTACTCTGCTTTTCTGCACTTTGTTTTATAAGTTTTCTCTTACTGAAAAATATGTATCAGACAATGTAGACAGGACATAGAATTCATAACTGGGATATTCTGCTTTTCTAGAATAAAAAAAATGTTCTTAATCTTTTTCTAGTTTTAAATACTGTAGTTACCTTAAAATTTTGGAATCTAGTCTTTTCAGAAGACATACTTCATACATATATGTATATGTCTGTGTTTAATATATATATGTATATATTAGAAAATAAAAGTTGGAGAAAAATGAAGTTTGAGGGGTAGATTGCTAAATAGAAAAAGATGGGTAATTATGTTACTGTCCTTCATCCTCTTCTTTCTTGGTTGAGTCAAAAATTATTTTTAACAGACATTTTGCCAAAGAGTATACAATGCTTAACACCTTACCTGGCATATAATAGCTGCTCAGTAAATATTTATACAAATGAATAGAGGATATTTGTATCTTTCACACACTTTCTTCTCCCTTGTCTTTTTATAGTTTTGGTTTGTGCTATAGTCATAGAATTTTTATCCCCTACTGTCTTCTGAATATATTCTGTGTAATGAAGGAATAGAAATTCAGTTTTTGAACAATCCAGGAACTCTGTCTAGAGACTTATTATATTCCAGAGCAGCAAAGTAGCTGGCTGAGCTCTGCATTATTCAATTCTGTACTGAAATCCTTCCCCATGGCCTGTATTCTTTTTGCTCATGAATTGACGTAATGGAATGTTGAATTTTTTAAGGTATCAAATATAGTATAGTTTCATTTTGTGTTAAGGTAAATTATGCGTATTAGACCATGTTAGGCGAACGTGATAACCACTACACTACGGAAACCGACCTTATTAGACCATGAACAAGTTTTTTTAAACATCCAAATTTGAGAGATCCATGTGCATTAAATCTCTGAAAATACACATTCAAATCTTTTTTCTTTCTTTTCTTTTTTTGCCAGAACTGGGGATTGAACTCAGCCCCTTGCACTTGCCAAGGAAACATTTATTCCATTGAGCCATCTCCTCGGCCCCTACACAGGTTCAATATGCTGTTACAAATACCCATTCAGGGGTGGGGAGATAGCCCGCTGGTCTAAGTGTCTGCCTACAAATACCCATTCAAGCCAGGAAATGCAAGCCAGAATAGCTGCATGTGGATGACATTTCTCTAAATCCAGTTAATGAGTTATCTTTTTTTGTTTGTTTTTCTTTGTCTCCAGCATCACTTAGGCTTGGACTTTGAGCAGTAGAAGCCTTATAAATGAGTATAAAAAATTTATTTTAACTGATGAGAACATGTAGCTTTCAACAACTTTCTAATTGGCCCCTTTTATAAAACTAAGTACTTGAGCCAGGACTAAAAAAGAAATTGCCTAACTTTTGAAAAAAAAGTGATCACCTCCACCCCCATCAACTGTTAATTTTGTGCTTCTCAAGTGGTTAAGTTATATTACCCAAATATTAGACCTATAGACACAATATGATTTATAACCACACAAAATGTAAATCAAAACTAACTGTTTATTATAGATGCTGAGGAACCATGTGTGTACATGTAGTAAAACACATTTATACACCACACCATTATAGTGGACTGTTTCTTATGGATGTGGAGCCAGTATTGTGTGTAATGAATCAGTGACAAAATGTTGGATATCATCAATTAAAAATTTAAAAATTATATAGAATTATATCTACAATAAATTTGCGAATAGTATAATCCTAAATATGTTTTAGTCTGTTGATATTCAATACTTACATCTTCCTTCTTCAGTAGTATAATTATGACTTGGCTGGGAAAGGAAGCAGGTAACTGATACCCTTGGATTGTGAATGCTTCCAAGAGGGAATACTAACAAGATGTGGTTTCCTATGAAGATAATAAATGCTGCAATGGCAAACTCAGGTATTCCTATCGAAGTTGCTTAGCACCAGTGAGGTTAGAGTCCCTCAGTAGCATTCACAGGCCATGTCAGATAGGTATCCAAGAAAATCCCTCCAAAAGGTGCCTCGCTCAAGAGGCCGACAAAACTGGGACCTAGGACATTTAGTTTGGGCTACATAGTGAAGGGAACAGGCCTCACCCCCTGCTTAGGGTAGTGACTAGGATTTTTCATAGGGGCAAAATGAATAAATACTTACAGATACTCTTAGAGAGCCAAGTTTACCAAATATAATAGAGATAGTGAAGAATAGTTATGTGGTCTACATGCTTGACTTGATTCTAGGTCACAGTTGTTTGTTGGCTTATAAGTCAGGGATGGCAGTTACACAGTTTCTAGCATATGGTTACATCCTAATAATGAAAAAGAAATTTCCGCACCCAACTAAAGTTGGACCGAGTTTACAGGCAAGTTTACCTCTCTAAATTGCTGTTGTGCATTCTGCAAAATAATCTTCAGTTTGAGAAATAATCTTATGAGAATTGAATGAAAAACCTATGTATAATACTTAAAGCATTATATATAAGATGATTTTTATGGATTCATGTGTCTGTGCAGAAGATAGCTATGCCATGTACTAAAGTATTTTGCTTTCTATGTGAGTACTAAAAGGACTTGAACAGACCACCATACTGTGATACAATAGAGATGTTTTTAATTGCTGATATGTTTTATTTATAGTGTGATGAGGCCGTGTTTAAACTCTTCTTTTTTAAAAAAATGTATTTGATGCAGAGTCTCACTATGCAGCTTGAACTCCTAGTTATCCTGCTGTCTCAGCCTCCCTAGCACTGGGATTACAGGTGTGCACCACCAAACCCAGTCTCTGTGGCCAGCTCAGCATGCCCATGGGCAGGGCTGGCATAGAATGTGGTACCAGAGATCAAACCCTGGTCCCTGTGCTTACAGTCACTTAGTCCACTGAGCTATCTCACTGGCTCTGTGTTTAAACTCTTAATCCTCTTTTTACCTTTTTTTTTTTAGTTCTCAGATTTTAGCCAGGTTACAGCATGCTGGTAAGCCCAGTTCTTGGGAGATTGAGAAGAGTTACAGTGTGCTCTGCTTCCCTACTCCTTTTGCAGAACTGGGGATTGATACTTGGGAGTCTAAAATAGGAGGTTGCTGCCACTTTGGGCTACATAGTGACTTGAAGACCAGTTTGAAATGCATAGTAAGACCTTTTTTTCAATCAAAAAGACAAAAAAGTTTAGCCTAAAATATGATCATTAATGTAGTATGATTTTTCTCTTCCAAAATGTATACTCTGTCTTGCTCAGGTACAGGATTTTTATTAAAATATATATATCAAAGCTATGTATAACTTCCAGTGTGTACTTTCCTACATGGAAATGTGTATTGTAAAAATTATTTATGATCCTCACTTTAGAATTGTAGTAAGTGATTTGGTAAAGGAGAGGCTAGAGCAGAAAGCAGAAAGTTTGATTTATTTATTTTTAAAGTTTGATGTATTTAAAGTATAGCTAAACTTTTGAGCATCCTTGATCTCAGATCCACAGATCGTTAGAAGGCTTGGTGATCTTGCATGAGTCAGTGCCAAATGGAATGGCAGCTAACATAACCCACTTCTTGAAAGGAGGAATATCAGACATACATTATAATTTGATTTGAGTTTAAATAATATTTTACTTTTTCATTAGATAATATATAATTTTAAATGAAGTAGCTATTTTTGATCTTTGTAAAAGGATCGTTCATTATACCTCATGAGCTTGTTTATTGGGTCTGTGTAATAATTTAAATAACTGTGCATTTTTTCCTTTCATGTAAATTATGCTTCTAGTTCTTTTCCATAATTATATATATATACATGATCAGATAAAGGCAGGAACATAATTAGACATGCATGATTCAGTAAAAAGTTAATATCTCAAATATGCCCACCCTAAACAGAATAACAGTTGCCACATATGGCTTTTCTCAATGGACACATGCTGTCACAAAAGGAATCAAAAATGTCTTTTAGATGATCAACTGGTTATAGTGATTTCATATTTTGGGTCAGTTAGGTTAAATGAAATAAACTTAATTTTACCTTTTTGAACTTTGTGAAAGTTGCTACTGAAAAATTTAGAATTATATTTGAGCCTCTCATCACAACTCTTCTAGAATTGCTTATCTGTCAGTGTAATCAGCAAAGGACTGAGTGACAGGAGGTGAGGTTGGTCGGATTCACCAGAGCCCGTGAATGCTGTGTCTTCTCACCTTAGGTTACAGAGCAAGTCAGAGTTTATTCTAAATGAACTGGGAAGCCATTATGAGTTTTTAGCCAATAGATTTACCTGGTATATGGAGCACTGGCTACAATGTGAAGACTGTTTTGGAGAGGGACCAATTATGAAACCAGTAAATATATACCCACAGAGCTAAACCAGTTATCCTAATAGTAGTGGTCAGATAAAGTTACTTTAAAAATAATCTCTGTAATCATTAAGAAGTTTCTTAGCTTTAGTTGATAGAATTTCTTAGGCATAGAGTTTACATTGGTTTAGGTTTACATGTATAAAAATTAACTTTCCATTGTATTTATAGTGTATTAAAACTGTTACAAAATTAAATTTCTGCCAACTTCCCAGAATACTGTAATTTATGGAAATGGTTATACTTTAAAGTCAGTTGTAACTTTAACACTTTTTAAGAGTTTTGACAAATCTGAAGCGTTTTTAACATTTAGAGGATTCAAGTAATTATTTGGTTATTTGAGGGAAGCTGTTTATGCCCCTGATTCTCACAAGCCTATGTATACACTGCTCAGGCTTTCAGTACCAAATTTAAGACACCTTGGTACACAATCCAGGCCCTAATTTTCCCAGTTATTGCTGGGGGAGGGGGCTTGTTCCCCATTTTATGCTACCTCCCCACCAGATTTAGGTTATTAATCAATATGCCATAGTAATACTTGAGGCAAGTGACATACTCTATAAAACTTATAGCTTTGAAATACACACACACACACACACACACACACAGGGATATTTTTAATGTGAAAGTTTGAAAGGTATTATGTTAATGTAAATGACATGGAAAGATTTATTAACCACTTCTATTGATATATACCAAACTCATTAAAATGCATTTGTAGTTTAGTATGCCAATATATGCTTACTATTGAAGTTTTTTGTTTGTTTGTTTGTTTATTCTTTTGGCGGAACTGGGGTTTGAACTCAAGCCCTTGTGCTTGACAGGGAAGTGCTTATTCCACTGAGCCATCTCCCTGGCACCTGCAGTTTATTTAAAAAAATAAAGTTCCTTTAGACTCTATAACATATTCAATGTAAAGAAGAAAACCTTGGTGCTCGTGCTTGGTGCACCAAGTAGGATTGTGACAGTGGCCATCTGGGAAGCAGAGGCCAGAGGATTACAAGTACCAGCCTAGACTGTGAAATGTAGAGACCCACAAAATAGAAAGGGCTATAGAAGTATCTTAGAGCAAAGGTCCTGGCTTTAATCTCCAGTGTCCTTAGTCATAGGGGGGTGGGAAATCCTAAAAAGAGTTGTCTGTTTTTTTTGTTTTAAATTCTGTATGTGGTTTTTTACTATCTTAAATGTAAACGGATAATATTTTTATTCATCTTTGAATTTTATACTGTGCCTGATTTGGCAAATCTTTGTTGTATGCATGTTCTCTGAAAATGTTATATGGATAGTAAATGAAATGCTGACTATCTTTTGTCCTTTTATTTCTTCCTTTCCATACAAGAGTACATTAATTTCTTTATCCTGTTGACTCTTAAAACTTGTTATAAATTATGGAAATATTTTAATTTCCTTTTAATACCCATGATAATTTTCTCTACATTTCAACTGCAGAAAATATGGCCTGATACTTGTAAGAAAGACCTTCCTATTTTCAGCAAGGAGATGAAATACATTTAGCGTTTCTGGAATGTATATTTGAGGTTCTAAGAAGCATCTCCTAAAAGGTAGGGCAATTATGTTTAGTTGTATGAAGATTCTTAAGAACAACTTTAAGGAAATAAAGTTACTAGACCAGCAGACCAGAGACCAGCAGTAAGTAGAATTATAATAAGAATCTTTTTGAACATTCTGCTTTAAAGTACAAAGAGAAAACAGCAAGTTTTTTTTTCTTCTTCTTCAAAATCTCTCATATCCCTACAGATCCAGAAGTTCAAGGCCATATCCAGTCTTCCTTCAATTGGTCCCACCCCATTCCTTTTTTAATAACCAAAGGCACATGACAAGATATGAGACATAAGACAAAAGAATTGAGACATACTGTATTTGGAGAAATACTGAAGTAAATCCTCATGCCTCTCTTTCTTAATCATTCTACCATGGAATAATTAACAGTTTCTCACCCCTTCCTTCAAGCAATTATTGTCAAATATTTTGGATCAGGACTGTAATCTAGGACCAGGATCTGCTAAAGATTAAGATTTGGAAATGTGGAAGGGCAGTACTTTACAGCAGTGAAAGAAATAAGAGAAATGTATAGAGTACTTTGTTTCAGCTGACCTTACCTAACCCAGCAAACCCTTTTCTCTCACTTAGCTTCACTGATGAACTTGACTTCCAGGTGCAGGCTGAAGACTATTAGATGTGTGCTTATTTCCATGAAGAATAGATGTATGTTTTACTAAGAATGGGGAAAGTTAGCTGATCAAGATCCACTTACTGAATATTTTGCTATCTTATTTGGTCATTCTTTGCTGGCCAACTTTAGCATAACCATTTACTGCCCCTTTATATTAGCTTTAATTTAGGAATGTGTTTTCTATATCTGTTCTATATACAATCTATCCCACCATCACCATCTTCCTCGAAATGTAATCACTTCTTGCCTGGTTCTTGTTTTTGCCTGCTGACATTGACTTATACCTCTCCTAATTCATAAACAATACTGAGATTGCAGATTGGGTAAAGATAGTCCCTCTGGCTTGCCCTTCTTTCATCAGCTTTTCTCAAGACATCTGCAATTTGCATAGCTCTCATCTCTTCTACACTTTTCAGATATTGATGCCTTTGAAGTTGTGAGTGCCAAGACTTTTCATGAGTAAGATGGATAGATTTAAGACTTGACAGTTTAAAAAAGAAGAGAGAAAAACTATATAAGAGGAGTGTGGAAAGTGGCAAGAACTGGTAGGAGAGAAGAAATATATGCCAAAGTGGTTCTTAGACTGTTGGCACAAAAATGGTGATTTAATCCATTTGTTGGATGAGTATCTGATTCTGAGGGATTAGGAATTAAATTTGATAGTCTTGGTTGTTTAGCATAGTTATAGAGTAGAAGTAGTAAGAAAAAAGGTCAAGGAAATAGAATATCTGTTCTTTTATCCTCTTCTTTGTCATGATTGATAAGGAGACCAATGCTTCTTTTTTTAAGTTTTCATGGAAAAAGAGTTGAGTTTTTAATCTCTATTTTGTAGCCATAATGTGTGTTGCCCTTTTTTGGAATATGAGCAATCTTTTTCAGCTATCCCAACCTACACCTCTTTCTGCACACACACACACACAAATAGACTGTTTCTTCTTATGTATGTACAGTAACATCACAGTCAGTGAAACAGCCTAGCTAATATGGAAATACACATTTATCTACTTTAAATAGATGGGGGAAAATAATAAAATAATTTAAACTGGAAAGTTCTTCAATATTAGTAAGTTCAACACAGCTGCAGAGATAACTTGACTAAAGGATATGTTCAGCCAGATGGCCTGTGCTGGCCTCCTTCCCATTCCTGCAAAAGATATGCTATTCACTCCCAGGGTAACTCAGGGAAAGAGCTGATTATGGAATTAAAACAACCGATGTCCGATTAACCCCTGTTTTGGTCAGTGTTTGCACACAGTTTGGATAATTGAGCATACTTGAGGTCCATCAAGGGAAGCAGCTGGTTTATTGGTTAGTGCAGGCCCCTGTGAATAAGAAATTTGAAGTTTGATCCTCAGCTCTGCCCCTACAAACTCTTGAGTATGACCTTGGACATCATATTTACCTCCACGTGTTTTTGCTTCACTCATTTAGAAATCAGAAATATGTGTTCCTCTCTAACCATACCTGAGGTAGTGTTACTATAGCAAATATGGAAAGAAGACCACTGGAGTTTGCAGAGTTCTTTCAATATTAGAAAGACCTGCACCTGGGTGAAGGGTGCAGTTTATCTTACATATGATTAGTACAGTACAATATCTTAGCAGCGGTGTCATTGTGTGGGACTGAAGCCCTTGGCCAAGCTTAAGAATAGAGTATTTATAGATATTTACAACAGGCTTTTCAGGAAAGCAATGATGTTCCCTTCTACCTTCTGGAAACCAGAAGATCAGATCATTCACTAGGACTCTACCTCTTCTCTCATCCATTTTGTTTCTCATCTGTACTTCTGTGCACCTATTCAGTCCTTTTCTCTTACAATAGTGATTCCCCTGTATATTATCTGTGAAATGTGTTCTCTTTAACACCACTCTTACAGAAATCTCCTGACTTACTCTGAATTCTAGTAGGACATGATTGGTCCATTTTAGTTTCTCAGTATTGGTCCATTTCTCTGAGGCTGTGATCAGGGAAAATTTAAGAGAAAGGCCTAGGAAAGGAAGACATAATAAGCACCTTGCTTTGTTTTGGAGACAGTATCTTATATGTAGACATGCTCTTAAATTTGCTATATAGACTTTGCTGGTCTTGAACTCTATTTTGCCTTAGCCTCCCATGGTGAGACTATAGTCAGGCACCATCATACACAGCAATAGACATCTTGTGTACATGAAATTACTCTTTGGTTTAAGTAAACCTGTCCTACAGTTATAAAATTCAAGAACTAGCTAAGTTCATTAAATTATTATTTTACAGTATGTATATATATATATATAATAATTTAATGGACAATTTTCAATGTCTTGCATCAAGTATGATACTACAAATACATAAACACCATTGCCCATCAAGGAACTATGTAGAGAGTGGCAAACAATTTTTTTTTTTTTTTAAACTTGAGAAAAGTGTTTTGGTCTGTTGCTATATTGATAAAAAACAGAATCATTAACATTTATTAAGGGCACAGAAAATGCACTTGTATTATACTTGGGTTTTTATAAGTACATTTTATGTAATGTAATAGTTTTATGTGATAGATACTTTTATTCCTCTTTTATCACTACAGAAACTGAGACTTAGAGTGGAAAAATAAAATGGCTAAAGTCACCCACTGCTGAACTTCAGAGTCAGTGATCTAGCTACTTTTCCCACAAGTACCATACTTTGTAATTTTTCTTATAAAAACAGGAGACTTAAAATAGCAGAGAAAAGATTTTGGAGAAGGACAAGTAAGACAGAATTTTCAAACCATTGCAGAAGTATTTGATTTACCCAATGTTTACAAGCCCTTAATATTTGTAGCCAGTGACAATTTGATAGAGTATAAAAGGCTAGAATTCAGAAGACTTTGATTTGGTTTTAGATCAGCTACCTTTTGGACAATTAACCAATCACTGATGTGTTCTGAACTTTAGTTCCATTGCATGTAACAGCAATCATCCCTCAAGGAGCCCTGAAGAACACGCGGTCAGGTATTTCACTTGAGGTGGTGATACAGCCAGAGCAGAGTAGCTTCAGTTCAGAGGAGGCAGAGGTGTCAGAGCTCTCAGGAGGCCTTGCATGCACCTTAGCCAGTCAAGAATTTGAAACTTGTGACACCACACTCTGGCACCCAGGATCATTGGTCTCCCTTTGCTTGTCCTTTGCTAGGCTCCTGTCAATAGTGGATGTTGACTGTCTTGCCTAGAATTTAACAAAATGTGAAAGCTGATCATTGGAACATGGCACCAGTTTTTTAATGTTGGAAAGATAACTGAAGGATTAGCCTTTTCTGTGGCTCCCAAAAACACCACTGATCAGACCATGAAGAGACATGAAAGTGCTATGCAGAGAATAATTATATATCATTACAGTAGTATAAATGTAGAACAGGTTCTCTGTGCAAGGGATAACCCTTTTATATCCTTATCCTGTACTTAATAATCATAATCATGTGTGAGCTCAGGCACACTTACTCTTCCTGTGACTGTGTGAAACAGATACTAGTGTTGTGTGTTTATAATTGATACAAATTACAAGAGTGGCTGACCTACCTAAGGTCAGATAGTAAATAAAAGAACCAAAAATTAAGCCTAGAGTCACTTAATTCCAAGATATAACCTTGCTGGATAGTTCCTAGAGTTTTTCAGAAATAAACTAGACTACCAGAGTTAGCAGTAGGTTACAAAGTTTAAATGTCAAATGGGGTGACTGGTTAGTCAGATGACCTTTCAACTCTTCTATAACCTTTATGTATTGTACCTCTGTTATGTTTAGATAATCACTTTGAAAATCATACTGGTATAAAAATGTTAGCTGGTGGTAGAATCAGAGGAAAATTAGAAATTAGCTGTTCTTCCAGTTCTATAAAGGTTCTATAGATCTGTATATCCACTTGTGTGGAAGATAGGATGTTTGTTTTATTAGCTTTAAAAAGGAACCATTAATCAAATGAATAAAGTGTCTTTTTGAGCTATAACCCAGTCACAGTGCCTGCCTGGCAAGCATGAGGTCCTGCGTTCATTTCTGCTAACAAAAAAAGAAAGAAATATGATTTGGCAGTGAAGTATCCTAAGTAGCTTTTGGAATACAGAGATATTTTTGTTTTGTGTTTAGTGTATATTAAGGTGTCTTACTCTACATTTTGGAAAACTGAGTTTTCTAAGTCTTACCCATCTCTGAACTCACATGGCTTTTTCTGCTTCGTAGACCTGAGAAATATCATTTTACCATGCAAGGAGGCAGAGTGGGCCTGACCTTACCCCTTTGATACAGGTCAATGGTATGATGTTTCCTCGTATGGTATTTCCTATTCTAATGGTAGTGTGCCAGTAGCAAGGAGCAAAGAAAGAACAGCAGTGGTGTGTTGACTCAAATCTTGTGTCAGTATCCAGGAAAGATGTACTTTTTTACTTGGGTAAAATTTGGTTTTGTTAAATTGGTTTTAGTGTTCTAGGTTTAGCGTTTAAAAAAAAAGAAGGAAATATGATTTGGCAGTGAAGTATCCTAAGTAGCTTTTGGAATACAGAGATATTTTTGTTTTGTGTTTAGTGTATATTAAAGCATCTTACTATACATTTTGGAAAACTAGGTTTTCTAAGTCTTACCCATCTCTGAACTCACATTTACGTCTTTAAATCACTTTAGGTTAAGATGTTTTCATTTAGCCAAACTAAATGCTTATTCTTAGTTCTCTTAAGTGTACATTCAAATAAAAATGATTATCCTAATAATAATTTGATCAGCTAATCTTTTTTTCAGGACTAGAATTAAAACCAGGTGTGCTATATCCCTCATTCTTTTTATTTTTTATTTTGAGACAGGGTCTCACAAACTTGCCCAGCCTGGCTCAGTGTTTGCAGTCCTCTTGCCTCAGCTTCATGAGTAGCTACACTTACACATACATAGCTTGGTCAGATCTGTATTAATAAATGCTGAACATTATTTTCCATAAACTGTAAAGCTTTCATAAACTATGCTTTTAATATGTATAGATCTTTTGGTTTTGTATTAGAGTAGTGACCTCATGTTTGCCACACCCACAGAATTTCCTGTGTAGGATACAAATAAAGATCTTACTTTTTTTGATTTTGGAAGTGCTTGTTAGTTTATATTCAGGAGGAAACTATCTTGAATTTGAAGCGAACATTGAAAAATAAGGTCATTTTAAACTTGAAGGTGCATTAGAATTAGGATCGCTCACCTGTTTTTCACACTGAGGCTCCATGAGGTCACATTGCCGTATGTCCTACTGGGAATGTCACTGCTTCTCTGGATCTGGAAATAAGGATGTCAAAGGTGTATTCTTTCCCATTTGGAGTTTATACTGTCATTGGCGGCCAGGCATGTGCAACCAAAATAAACTTTGTGAACAGCGTGAGGCAAAGATCCTCTGAGGGTTGTGGAATCACAGAGAGAAGAATGGTCACTGTCCTGCAGGACTCAGGAAAGGCTGCTGAGGAAGTGAGGGGCCACTAGTGAGAAGGACCCAGGGGTGTCCAGTGCTCAGCATGAGTGAACAATGTATCACTCCCCCCAGTGAGTGATAGTCCCTGTCCCTACAGCTAGTGAAACATGGACTATAGCAGCTAGGTGTGAGAATGGGAGAAAGGGCAGTAAAGCGGCAGATTCTTTATGCTGTCTTTCATATCTAACTGTCTACTCCTTCCTCATCTGTAATGACAAGAACTTAAATGTAAAACAAAGTATTCACTTTATGTAGGTATTGTATTTGAAATTGTAATAAAACCAAAAGATAAGCAGTTATACTGGTGTAAGAACATAAGTAATTAATGTTAAGAGCTGAACAAACTACTAAGCAGTGATCAAGAAATAAATAAATATATGTATATATATATATATATATATATATATATATATATATATATATATATGCTACTGATCATGTCATCTTGCTTAAGAAATAAACCAGTCAACCTAGACAGTAAGTGGTATGTCAATGATCTTTACTGCTGAAGTTTTTCTGAAATACTTTTGGTTCAGTAAGTCAAGTCAGAAAAGCCCTGACCTATGTCAGCTGTATGTCCTGGTCCAGCTTTCTGAAGTCGTCTTGTAAAGCCCCCTTTCTCCTCGCTTCTGCAGTCTGCCTCTGCCTTCCAGTGCAGGACTGATTGTCAGTGCTGTAGAGACTAGACATGCTTCTCACTTGGGTGACAGCGAAAGCTGAGGCTCAGGTTAGCAGCTCCTGGTGACAGTTTCTTACTTTATTACTTCAAATATTTGGTTATGTTCACAGATACTACAAAGAAAAGCCAGGAAAAGTATGAATATAAATTTTTAAATGAATGTACAATAAGTAGTGTATTGATGGTGTGCAAGTAACCTCATCTTCCTAGTTTAAGGACCTACTTTTGTGATATTCAAATATGCAGAACTTCTCCAGGCACATTCTGCATTTAGTACTCTTCTTTTTTTCATTAATCTTCTGAAATGGAGCCCTACCTGTTTTTTATTAAGAAAAATCTTACTTATTTCTAAGATAGAAATATATATGAAATTCTTCTGATTGTCTGTTGATTATTCCTTAGCTGCCAAAATATTGTTGTTTTTTTGATCCGGAAAATTAGTATTTTGCTTTTTTTCCTCCCTCAGAGATTTCCAAACCATGGTAAACAGTAAGCAGCTCCATAAATGAAAAACAGTTATTTCTAGACAAATGAGTAGCAGCCAGAAGGTACATCAGATCACATGGTAATTGAATAAAACTTTCTGTATTTACACAGGATATTGCAGATAATTTTGTTCTACAGTAGTCTTTAATGAGCACTTCCTGAAGAAGTCTTAGTATGTGGAATGGTTTTGAATCTTCTCCTTCAGTTTGAGATATATATCTCTATATATTAGCCGTTGGGATGCTGAGAATGTACAGTACTTTGTGGTGAACTCAAGCAAAGAGGCCCACCCCTAAAGTGTACACATCATGTAGCTCTGCACCGTAGCTTCTGCCTTCGCCTGCAGCTTAGGGCCTCAGTTTGGCTTCTGCTATTTCATTTGACTTCTTCCCTTTCTAGATATTATTGCTGTGTCTGAGTATGAATCGTGTCTGTAGTAAATTCCTTCAGAGCCCAGATGAAATGTGCAGTCTAAAGAGCTTTGTGTTCTGGGAGGGCAGTGAGAAAAGCAGTCTCACGTAATGTGTCCTGTGTCAGTAAAGACACAAAAATCTTCAGAATATGCATGAACAGTGTATATATATTGACAAATGATTTCTTTTAAAATACTTTAATAGTATATTTAAAGAGTTGTGTTTGTCTCCAAAAATGTCAGTTGAGTTCAAAATCAAACTTTGATGTAAAAATAACCCATTAATTGTAGTTTTCATATACCTTAATCTACTTCTAGCAAAGGCAGTTTCATTTTTAGTGATGTTAACTTAGATAATATATATGATTTTAGTTTTTTTTCAGTTTTGAATGTTTTCATTTTAAATATTCAGTCTATTTTCTTTGAGAATCTCTGCAAGTTCATGTGTCATAGATAATTTGCACCTTATAAAGCTATAGCAGATATGTTTGATATGAAAGCTGTCAGTTTAAATTCACTCTGATAGTATTATCCATCCATAAAATGGGTCCATAGGGTCAAAGAGCCATCTCCGTGGTAGACCACTGTGGCCTACCATAAAGAGGCCCTATTTTTGAGCCTCAGGGTCGTGCCCTGAAAAACATTGCATGATCAGTATGCCTTAGGAAAAAAATTCTCCCTATGATTTTTATTAATATAAATTTAACATAAATTATCTTGTTTGAACAGCGAACCAAAAATCATGATTTTGTTAAATAACCATACAGTTTAGTAATATCCCTTAAAACTCATTTGTTGCTACTATTAGCAACCAAATTTTCTATATGTGAAATATAGAAAACGATCATAGAAGACTATGTATAGATACATCATAAAATTTCCCTGGCTGATCCTACGTTAGCAGTTCAATTTATGTCAAATATACAGTGGGATAAAGTGGTCCAAGGTGTTTTGAAATGTACCATTCATTTCAACCTCAGCAAGTCTGCGCCCTATTTTCAGAATTATCATATGACAAAAATCTGGTATAACAAATACGTAAGTATACATATGTAATACACATATGTAGCAATAAAAACTCACAATTCCAAAATACTTAGGTTTCATGTCTGTGATCCAAATGCACTACTTTTTAGAACAAGCTTTATAATAAGATGTGTATGAAGATCTTGTCTTCCAAATGGGAGGAATGTTTTTAAAACAGAGTGTACCCTATGAGTAAATGCAGGATGTCTGCTAAATGCACTGAAAACCCTGGAGCTTTGATCAGATGCCAGCTGTTACATCAGTTCTGTTGGTAATCTTACTTGCTGATCTGTGACCTTGACCTTGGGCTTCTGTCTGTATGTCAAGTCTATTTTAGAAATAGAGGAACCATAGTTGAGTTTAATAGGATTTATGTACCAATCTCAAAGGATGTCCCTGTGTGTATACCCTAAACACTCAATTCTAGAAGACCATTGTATAATATATTTTTTATTTTGATAGAAATTGGAAAATATTGTACTTTTGAAAAGCGATGTATAAGTTACTTTAAAAAACTATGGGGGAAGGCCAGGAGAATCTGTACTCTCCATTAGTTTTAAATTCTCTTTCAATACTTATTTACTTCCGGAGTAATTTGTTGAGTGATTACATTACATTCTTTCAGACATACTATGAGGTCTTTAAGAGCAGTAATAAACAATATGTGGACACTAATGAATATAGTTTGTATTCTTATTTGAAAATTATTTTCCTAGATTTTTAAAAATCATAAATAATTTTACTTAATTGTCTACATTCTGTGTTTTGAAAATCACATACCACTGCATTTCTGTAATAGGAACTTTTTTTTTGCAATTTAGCTCTTCTAGCTCCTTTGTTTTTAGTTCTTTGACTTTTAACTTAAAATGTTTTTTCCATCTTGCTTTTTTTAATCTCTCCCCATTTTTCCATCATTTCATTTTAATTTAATTTTAAGATAAACTATTGAGGCAGGGGAAATGAACTTTGGGTTTATTAAATTGGATTCAAATGCAAAAGCCTTCTGAATGCAACAGAACAAAGCCCATTTTCATTTCACTATATCAGTTATAAGGGTATTTGTCTCTGTCACCAGGACACTTGTCTCTTTTATCTATCTGCTCAAAGATCAGAAATCTTTACTGTAATCTTGCATTTCACTTAGTATACAGGCATTGAGATGAAAAAAAGTTCCAATTTGGATGTAAATTTGTATTTTTCTTATAAATAAAAACATGTTTGAAATTTTGTGAATAAATTGAAAAGAGGTGGGGACAGTAAATAACTTGGAGCTTAGAGTGTTTAGGTATGGCCATTTTAAAACTGTTTTCTTACCCTAGAATTCACATTTGTCAAGTCTGTTTTCACAGCAGTAGCTTTCTAGTTAAGCTGCTTGTCAGTTTTATCAAATACAATTTAATAAATTACTTGGGATTATGGAAATAAAATTTTGAGTTGAAGAGGTCCTCCTTTATTTATGTCCTTGTGTTGAACATTTGGTTATTCAAGCAGTAATGCCTCCCAGTGGATCTTTTTTAATATCTGCTGTGAGTGACACTGTTTTACTCCTATGGAAACAGCTGACAAGCAAGTTAAAGCTGATAGACTTGGAAGTTAGGAGCAAATTTGGCCTTGGGCAAGAATGTGTAAGTCCTTCAGGCTGCACAGGAGAGCAGTCTGGGCAGCTGCTTTACTTGCTGTGTCAGCCAGTGGCTTCGTTGTTACCTGTCTTTGTAGAGCGTTTATGAGTAAAATGTGAAGGCCTGAGAGAAGACTAGAAACTTGGAGTTTAAGCTCAGAGGTTTCAGCGTTGAGGCCTTCAGCTGAGCAAAATGTTGATTTTTTTCCCCCATGAAAATCACACAGTGTGTCTTTTCTTTTGATAAAGATTATACTGAAGAAAGTTATTGGAATTCAAGACCTATCAGAATACTTAATTTGAGTCACTTTATAAGCAACAAGAAATACATTTTCATAAAGGAAATGACAGATTTATTCTTTTGCCATCCAACAATTATTCCCTGCTGTGAAATGGCAACACAGAAATATTTGACAATTTTTATTTTTCATTGACAATACAAGATCTACTATAGTGCTTAATTTCAAATCACGTTTCAGGACCTTACCAAACATGTTACTTTTCCTTTCTTGTTCTGTGAAACTGTGGTAGATTGTATGTCTTCTAAGTTTTCAGTGGCCCTTGGCTTGAAAAGCTAATGTTAACCATTTGGATAGTGTTTAATGTATATCCTGCTGTTAAATTCTTCTTGGGTTTTTATCTCCCCTTCAACCTTTTAAACTTTTGTAGTCCCATTTTAGTATATGCGTGAGTTCTCTATATTATTTACCTGGATTTTTATTGTTTAGATAAAAGGTTTAAAATAAGTAGGACTTGATTATCTTCATAATATACAGATAATTTTATACTGATATTTAATGAAATATTTTAGCTTTCTTATATTTTAGGTAAAAACACTCTTTAAATAATCCATATTTAATACTACTGTCCAAGAAGAGTTATTATTGAATGGCCCAATCAAGTCACCCCTGGGTTATTTCTGCATTCTTGGGAACTGGAACCAAAATCCAAATATTCATCAAAGCTACATTGAGGATTTGGCCCATTAGTCTGGTTTTAATATGTGTATATGGTAATTAACTTCTTAAGATCTTGCAAGACAAATAAATGAATCTCATTCTGGGAAAATAAAAGGGAATGTGAGGGGGGAAAAGAAGGGGATCAGGATGTGCACGTGCATCAGTCACCGGCAGGGGATGCAGTCCCTGCATCCTGCCAACGTGTGCTAAGCAGAGCATAATGCTTAAATGGACGTTACTTGGTGAGGTGAAGAAAATGGAAGATTTCATGGAAACAATTGGAAGTCCTGAGATACTCCTTGGATATAATTTAAATAGCATCCCAAGTGACTTCATAGACATTTAGTCATTTAAATGTTTTTATGGAAAATTTGACTACAGGCAAGACACTGAATTCAAAAGCATTTGGAGAAAATCTTCCTTATTATTTATCTATTCTCAACCACAAGTAGTTCCACATGTAGGAATTCTATCAAGTGCATCCTTCAGTTCAATAAATTGTTACTACTTGGGTTCTAACATACTAAAGTATGTAGCAGTTCAGCAAAGTTTTCTGCTGCTTAATAAACTATTTGCACATGGAGAATGTGTACATTCTATGTTGCTGTGGAAATACACAAAGCCTCGGCATAGCATCTGTTTGTGTACTGGTAATACACAAATTACTTACAACTTTCTTTTATTGATAGAGTCCTTAAAAAACCACACTTAGATCTAATTTCATACTTTTAAGGTATTTTTTTCTAAGAAAGTACACCTCCTTCTGAAAATATGTAGTTGTAAGTATTTTACTAGATACTTCATTAGCTATCCCTTGAAACTTGAATTTATCCTAAAATCTAACCATACATAAGTCAAGTTTCCATGCATTTTTTATGATTTAATTTTATTATATTTAATAATTGGCCATACCAGTGTTGTTTCTTACTGTATGTTAATGAATCAGGAAAATCTGCTTTATCAGTTTATAGCATCTATGCTAACAGTTTTAATTTAATAGAAACATTTACTTTGTAATCCTAATATATCATGAGACATGACTTTATTAAATTGTCATGAAGTATGTTAAACCCCTTGGAATACTGTCAGAAAGATCATATATCTTATTTTTTAAAATGATAGTGTGCTTTTAATAGGATAAAATATATCTTGCTATTACCTTTTTTCATTAGAAGCTTTTATAAGTTGAAGATATGTTTTGGAATTTTAGTACCTTATTTTTCTTGAATCTTTAAGTAGTTTGCCATTTTACTGTCTTGGGAATTAATTCATCATTTATTGACTGCTGAAACACCAAAAGTAGTATGATGAAAATAAAATTACTGAAGCACCTGGAAGGATAATATAATAATGAAATAAATACTGTCATATCATCCTCAGGGTTCTTATTGCATAGTTCATTTTGTTGCATCACTTTTCAGTAATGTAAACAAATCTTGATACAGTAGTCTTCAGTTTTACAAAACAATTGAGAATTTAGTGTTTTTCATTTTTGGCAAAGAAGGTGACGTAAAGTTGTTTTAATTGGAGGAATCAGGACATGGATGCAGAGACTCTGAAGCACAGTGGATGTAAATGATCAGGGACCACTGATTTGTAAAGCAGTACATCTATTTTCAAATGACAGTCTCTTAAATGGATTTTGTCAAGCTCATAAAAATCAGTAAGTGAGTAGTATAGTCCTAAGAGCAAAAAGAAGTACATTTTCACCTTGTTGAGTACTCAGTAAGAATTCATCGCTTAATGTTTTCTACTCAACATTTTGCTTAAACACACTACTTATTTTTTATCTTTTGAGATGTTGAACACTTAATTTATTTGAAACTCTTCATTAAGTGGGCCTTACACTGATGCCTGGTATGTGATAAAGGATATTGGAAGGAAAGAGATGATATGAAAATGAAGAAACTCATTGGACTGAGCTCTATACAGTAATTATTGTGAAATATTTGGCAATTACGAGCTGTGGATTGAACCATTGTTTTCAAAAGGTAGCACATTTTCAGTATTAGAAGCACAAAAAGAAAGTCATAAGAGCCGGGCGTGGTGGCGCATGCCTGTAATCCCAGCACTCGGGAGGCTGAGACAGGAGGATTGTTGTGAGTTCGAGACCAGCCTGAGCTACAAAGTGAGCTTAAGGCCAGCCTGAACTGCATAGTGAGACCCTGTCTCAAAAAGACAAAAAAAAAAAAAAAAGAAAGAAAATCATAGAAGTTCTAAAACCTTTTAAGCATGTATTTGAAATCTAGAATCAGTAATTAAAAGAAGGTTCCAGATTTACAAAATAGTTGATGAACTGTCAATATTCATGTACCCTACCCATTTCCTGTATATAATCTTTCAAAACCATGAGATAAGGAAATAAGAATTGGGATATTATGCTGTGTTTGCATTTCTTGATAAAAATTCTAATGAAGTTATTTTAATTTTCATTCTGTAAATTATTGTTAAATTAAGTTGAGTAGCAGTTAATGGTCTTTTGGACACAGATGACAAATTATGATGACTATTTTCTTGGCATACTGAAGATTAAAATTAATTCATTAAAATTATATAAAGTCAATTTTGATATAAGATGATTTAGTCATTTCTTGGTTTCCTAAATGTGCTAAATTTCATTTAGTCATTTTTTTTCTAAAAATTTAATGAAACCATTCTATAAAAATAGTGTTAAGTAAATCTTTATTCTGCCAGTCATGACTAACAACAGGTTAGTAATGTGTAATCTATTTTACCTTTTAAACTAACTTTTTCTTTCTGAGCCTTCATGAGAGTTGGAGAATTTATGAGATCTTCATTATTCTTAGTATCTTATTCCTTATTTTTTCCTGTCTATATACATAAATGAAATTATGAAAAGTCCCATTCCCTTTGTGCAGAAGACACACAGCAAGCCCCTGCCATGTGAAGACTCTTGTGCTGTCTTTATGAAGAATATGTCCAGCATCTTCAAATAGAAATGTATAAGAAGTATAGCAAAATCTTTGATGAGGTTAGAGAAAAAACAAGCCAGTGGATCACAGTGTTTTAGAAACTAGTCTTGTTTTAGAATAATTGTTCCCAGATCTCGTAAATAAACCCAATTCTTAAGTGTGCATTGATATTTAGGTAAAATGCATGTAGATTCAGGCACAGAAACTACATACCGGTGCTTCAAGAATCTTGTCTTTGAGCCAGATGTGGTGGCACACACCTATAATCCCCTTGCTTGGGAGGCTGAGGCGGGTGAGCACTGTGAGTCTGAATCCGGCCTGGTCTGCAGAGTGAGACCTACCCCTCCCCAAAAATGGTGTTATCTGTTTGATAAAATATATTGAGTGCAACTAATACTGAAAAATGCTAAATCACATTTTTAACTTTAAACATGTCTACAAGTCAGCAATATCTGTAGGTCTCAGTACACTGCACTATATTCTAGTATCTTTCCACCTTTCTGTTTTTACTTTCCCGATAAGTTTCATTATTAAATTTTGTGTTATATAAGTGAAAAAACAATAATTGAGAAGGTAGCTGAGAGTTTTATTGGTTTCTTCCATGTCAGTTATTAAAGTGATGTCTACAGCTATACCACCCTGAATACGTCAGGTCTCTTCTGATCTCAGAAGTTAAACAGGGTTGGGCCCAGTTAGTACTTAGATGGGAATTATTAAAGTGGTAAGAAAGAAAATTATCTGAAGAAATTTGGCTTACTTATTCCCTAAAGATATTTCAGTTGTAGACTCTACACGAATTGAGCCTTTTCAGAGTCCCTTAATCCCTGCCTGCTCGGACATTTCATGTCCTGGCTGCACCCAGGACTATTGCCAGTGACCATCACCCGAAGCAGCCTTTGCAGATGGCTCTAACCTTTGATTTTCAGATTCATCTTATTAAAAGACAAATTTCCCCACGAAGCTCATTTTCTTCCACTGCTTAGTCCTTTAGATAGGATTATTTCAGTGAAGTTCATGAAAAATAACCACCTTGATTTAAATTTTTGGATACAATTATTCACCTTTCCTTCAAGGCTCATATAAATTGGTTTCTCACATGCTTTTCTAGATGGTGTAATAGCTTAGTAAACCTACAGTTAAGGTTATATACATTATGATAGCCATGTTTTCTAAATTAAATTATTTTCATAATTTTTGTTGTAAAATTTTAGAACAGTTGTAAAAGGTTTTTCAAGTCACTTTTTAAATTTTTCATAGTAAGGTCACTTGAAATAATTTTGGTAAGGCGGAAAGAATTCTGTGTTGGGAATAATCAAAGAACTTAAGGCTATAGGTTCACCTTGCTTAGTCCTCTAAATATTTAGATCACAGTTCTCTTTCAGATGAACATAA
This sequence comes from Ctenomys sociabilis, assembly GCA_004027165.1. NCBI lineage: Eukaryota > Metazoa > Chordata > Mammalia > Rodentia > Ctenomyidae > Ctenomys > Ctenomys sociabilis. The sequence goes on from PVKA01006920.1 coordinate 45,799, forward strand.
TACCTACCAATCAAAAAACATCTCCAATCAGATTGGGAGTTCAGTAAGAGTTTTGTATTGAATTGTACTGAATTGTATTTATTAGATCAATACAATAGACTCAAATTTATTTAAATTATTTTAGATTCATATTTTCCATATTATAGAGATGGGGAAGGGTGTTTGTCTGCACATGCATGTGCGCGTTTGAGTATTAAAAAATGTGTTCCTTCCTAACATGAGAACATTCAGTTATGAGTGTATTTCACTGTATTAATAAACTTAGTGTAGGCCTCAGATCCCAGAAGTTTAATGAAATTGCTTTATATGCTATTTTGCATTCCTGCAATTGCTAAACATTTTAATTTTTAAATTTTTAGTACTGATTTTCAATAATGATTATTATGTTCACCATGGGGAATTGGTATGTTTACATAATAATATTGCTCTATGTACATAGCATATATTGATTCTATTTCTTGATACGTTATTTGCAAAAGATCTATTTAAGAAAGATTATTTTAATGTAGTAGTAGTTTTTCTCTGTTAACGTAAACATATGTGAATGAATGCTAAATCACATTGTTGGAGCACCTTTCTTTGCAAACAAACTGCAGTAATTCCTTTTAAAGTCAACTTCTAGAAGATATGCTTTGGAAATCAGAAACTTTTGAATGCCGTGTTTGGTGCTTGTTTGTTTGTTCACCATTTTGTTTGAAACAGGGTCTTCCTAAATAGTTCAGGCTGACCTTAAACTTGCTACATAGCTCAGGCTGCCTTCAAAATTTTGACAACCCTATGCCCATACTTTTTTTTTTTCTTTTTTAAACAATGAGTAATACTTTATGGCTATAGTAAAAGGGAAGTAGAAATAGCACAAGGATCTCCAGGAACCATATTTCATTCTTCTGCTTCAGTGAAGCATTTGTTAGGGACTACTTATATATATCAAATATCAAATTACCAATATGTTTTTGACTAATTTCATTCTCAAAAACCAAAAGATTAGCAGTAATATAGACAAGAAACAAAGTAATTTTCATGTCTTAGGAAATGATTCTGAAATGCCTTAACTAAATGAATTTATTAACAGTTTTTAAGACAATTACAAGTTTTCTCTAATACATATTTTTAAAGGAGTATAAAACTAATTGACCACTATTCACCATTATTTACAATAAAGTAAATAATATGCATTACGATAATATTCTGACTACTACAAAGTTGTTTTCCTGACTTCTGCTGAAAATAGTATCCCAAATACTGAAAGATTGAGCCTACATGTAAGGAACAAGTTGGGGTCAAGAAAATACATGCAGGTCAATAGTTTAAACTTTGTCCACTCATTTATTGTAGGTCCTAAAGTGTGAAGTGGGTTACTGTTTTCGTAAGAAGCCAGGAAAACAACTTTGTAGTAGTCAGAATGTTATCCTAATGTATATTGTTTACTTTATTGTAAATAATGAACAATGGTTAATAATAGTTTTGTACTTGTTTAAAATATATATTAGAGAAAACTTATAATTGCCCTCCAGTCACTCAGTAGGTTTCCATGAGCCAAGTCTTAAGTTGAGTGCAGATTTCAACTTGTTGTGAAGTAATGAATTTGAGGAATTTTTAATGTTCCCTTGTTAAGTCTTTCTTAGCAAGTTAAAACAAACCCAGTTTTGACTCGCTACCTTATTTGGATGGGGAAATTGTTGGTAGAGATAAGAATTTTTTTTCTCATTTTGAGACAGTGTCTTGCTATGCAGTTCAGGCTGGTCTTGAACTCCCAAGATCCTCCTCTTTCAGCCTTCCAAGGGCTGGGATTATAGGAATGCATTGCCATGCCCAGCTAGATAGGACTTTTATTTGGGAAGTTTATTTTGGAAGTAAATTGTATTTTTGTGAGTAAAGACAGATACAGATTCTGATATGGATGCTTTGAAAATACCTACTTTAAACTGTGATTAACCAGAAAATCATCTATTTAACTTAAAAGGTTATGGCTTCAGGAAAACTTTCTATTTAACTGGAAATGATTTCTTAGATTGCTCAGAATGATGACTTCTGGAACATGATGTTATCACCCATAGTTTTTGTTTTGGTGAATGTTTAAAAACAAAACAAAAAACACTTAAGAATTTTATTTATACACACAAACAAAAACCTGAGAATGGTCCTTAAGCATATGAGCTAAACATGAGTTCTGGTGTGTACTGTGGACAATTCCCCCCACCATTTAGAGATATAGAAGAAATGTATCAGGCTACCAAAGGTTCTTTTCTGATAAAGGAAGCAACTTCAAAGCTTTATTTATTTGTTCAAAGTAGATAGTCCTATAGATGTAAAGCAAACAAAACACAACAACTCCCCCAAATACTACTGTCAAAACTGACATACTGAATGGGATTTTCATTGGAATGTTTTTTTAACACACTAGTAAATCAAAACCAAGACATGTTTATGTATATAAATGATGTAAGTTATTGAGCTTCATCTTCTGTACAAGAATGCCGAGTTGGTCTCTCTTCATATAAAGCAATGATGATTTGAGGACATTTCATATTTGCCTCTTTGCCAGCACCAAATAAGTCTCATCTGAATCTTTCCATTTTTGAGAAACATGACTTTCCACTGCTCTCTGTGACACCAATTATTCGCTCAGGATCAGGATCTCTAGGTTTGTCAACAGCAAGTCTTTTTTACTTTGACTTGCTGTCATCAGATTCATTATCAGATATTTTCTTTTTTGTTCCATCTTTACCGGCTTTTTGCGAATTAAGAAATGTTTCAATTAACTCTGGACAATCTAAATTTTCTTGAGGTTCCCATATACTGTCAGTCAGCATCTGTAAATCCCTTCCATTTCAGAATATTTTCCACCTGCCCATTCACTGCACGTCAGTCCAATGCTTTTATTTTTTTTTTTTTTACCACAAACTCTTCTGGTTCTGCTTCCTCAACTTTTTTACTTTTTCCATTTCACTTCTTTCTGATTTTTTGCAATGTTGTTTTATTGGAGACCTTTTTTTACTGCAGACTTGAAGAGCTACTATTCACCGCCTCAAATGCTCGGTCACAGGTCCTCAGTCTGAGGCTGCACATCTGCAGCTCCCAGTTTTCTCTAATATATTACGAGTTATAAAATGCAGCCCTAGGCTAGGCCGGAGGTATAGCTCAGCAGACTAAGCGCTTGCTTAGGTAAGCGCAGCAGCCAAGTTTCGATCCCTGCTTCCGCTTGCCACGGCCCCGCCTTCGGGTGCACTGAGCTGGTGATTGGAGTCCGGGCGTGGTGGCGCACGCCTGTAATCCCAGCACGAGGGAGGCAGAAAGCAGGAGGATCGCTATGAATGTGGGCTGCATAGTGAGACCCTGTGGACAAAAAAAAAAAAAAAAGAAAAAGAAAAATATCTTCTACAACATGTTACTTAAAAATGTGTACAAATGGTGGGAAAAATGTGTATTTTTGTGATACCTCCACATTACTGAAAACAAGTCAGAATTTTCTTGGTAGAGGAAAGTAGCACAAAGAAGTTTAAGTTGCTTATTATTTTGAGTATTACTCAGACTGGCACTCTTCACAGACTCACAAATAGTCTTGAATTCATTGGGGCTTCCATTTCTTTGAAAATAGAAATTCTAAAAATTACTTAGGAGTATGTGCTGTCAGGTGAGGTCAGAAGTGAGCATTTCTGTTGATCTCAACTGTACATCAGACATAGCAAATAAGTTGACATTATACACTTCTGGTTTCCTTTTGCAAAGCAATTTTTTAAAAATTTCTCCTGATGTGTTCAATAAACAAGAAATTTAACAGAGTCCCTCACATGGAGCTGTACAGTGATATACTGTACATTCATGTTAGCTTTCTGAAAGATGCTTATGAAAATTGTAGATTCTAGGTTTTGGAAGAGAATTAGAACATTAAAATATTTTTTTCTTTAAATGATTTGATTATGTTAACCATATGGGTTAATCATCGGCTTTCCAATTTAATAGAGATGGTAATAAATTACTAAAAAATGTGACTAAATGCATATATTTGCATATTGCATTTGTGTAGTATGTATGTATATATTCTTTTGCTTTCGGTTATTATAGCCAGAAGCTAGTATTATATTGCCTGAACTCTTTTTATTTATTTATTTTTTTTAGAACACTGATACTTCCATTGAATGAAGAATAAAAGATGAAGAAAGAAAAAAAGCATATTCACTAAGAATTGTATCTGCTTGCTACTCCAGACCTATGTATTAAGGAGTATTCCTGCTACTAAGTACTTAGAAGTTGATCATCTCTGGGGTCAGATTGCTTTGGAGTGTTATACCTTTTATCTTTTGTTTGGCAGAAGAAATCCTGGTCAGAATGTAACAAGACCTCTATCTCACTGCTATGGAAGGCGATAAACTGTTTCTCACTTATTGAAGTTACATACCACTCAACTAGAGAAAATCATTCTTCGAAGTGAACAGAAACCAAGCCCTTGTGAGCACTTCTGTTGAACATGACTCATGGAGAAGAGCTTGGCTCTGATGTGCAGCAGGATTCTATTGTTTTAACTTACTTAGAAGGATTACTAATGCATCAAGCAGCAGGGGGATCAGGTACTGCCATTGACAAAAAGTCTGCTGGGCACGATGAAGAAGATCAGAACTTTAAAATTTCAGGCAGTTCATTTCCCACCTGTCAAAGTAATGGGCCAGTTCTCAATACACATACATACCAGGGATCTGGCATGCTGCATCTCAAAAAAGCCAGGTTATTGCAGTCTTCTGAGGACTGGAATGCAGCAAAGCGAAAGAGGTTGTCTGATTCCATCGTGAACCTAAATGTAAAGAAGGAAGCTTTGCTGGCTGGCATGGTTGACAGTGTGCCTAAAGGCAAACAGGATAGCACATTACTGGCCTCTTTGCTTCAGTCATTCAGCTCTAGGCTTCAGACTGTTGCTCTGTCACAGCAAATCAGGCAGAGCCTCAAGGAGCAAGGATACACCCTCAGCCACGATTCTTTAAAAGTGGAGAAAGACTTACGGTGCTATGGTGTTGCATCAAGTCACTTGAAAACTTTGTTGAAGAAAAATAAAGCTAAAGATCAAAAGCCTGATACAAATCCTCCTGATGTAACTAAAAATCTCATCAGAGATAGGTTTGTAGAGTCACCCCAGTGTGTTGGACAAAGTGGAACAAAGGCTATGAGTGAACCCTTGTCATGTGCTGCAAGATTACAGGCTGTTGCAAGTATGGTGGAGAAAAGGGCTAGTCCTGCCACCTCACCTAAACCTAGTGTTGCTTGTAGTCAGTTAGCATTACTCCTTTCCAGTGAAGCTCATCTGCAGCAGTATTCTCGGGAACATGCTTTAAAGACACAAAATGCAAGTCAGGTGGCAAGTGAAAGACTTGCTGCTATAGCCAGATTACAAGAAAATGGTCAGAAAGATGTGGGCAGTTTTCAGCTCTCAAAAGGAATGTCAGGCCATCTCAATGGTCAAGCCAGAACATCATCAAGCAAAGTAATGGCTAGCAGAAATAATGCTTCAGCATTTCAGAACCCAGTGGGCATTGTTCCTTCTTCCCCAAAAAATTCAGGCTATAAGAACTCACTGGAAAGAAACAATATAAAACAAGCTACTAGTAATAGTTTGCTTTTACATCTTCTTAAAAGCCAGACCATGCCTAAGCCAATGAACGGGCACAATCAGAATGAGAGAGGAAGTATTTTTGAGGATAGTAGTACACCTACAACTATTGATGAATATTCAGATAACAATCCCAGTTTCACAGATGATAGCAGTGGTGATGAAAGTTCCTATTCCAACTGTGTTCCCATCGACTTGTCTTGCAAGCACCGGATTGAGAAACCTGAATGTGACCAACCTGTTTCTCTTGATAACTTAACTCAATCCTTGCTAAACACTTGGGATCCAAAAGTCCCAGGTGTAGATATCAAAGAAGAGCAAGATACCTCAAAAAATTCTAAGCTAAATTCACATCAGAAAGTTACCCTTCTTCAATTGCTACTTGGCCATAAGAATGAAGAAAATGCAGAAAAAAACACCAGCCCTCAGGGAGTACACAGTGATGTGACGAAATTTAATACACAAAATTACACAAGGACTTCTGTAATAGAAAGCCCTAGTACAAATAGGACTACTCCAGTCAGCACTCCACCATTACTTACATCGACCAAAGCAGAGTCTCCCATTAATCTTTCTCAACATTCTATGGTCATCAAATGGAATTCCCCACCATATGCCTGTAGTGCTCAGGCTGAAAAGCTAACAAACACTGCATCTAACCACCTGATGGACCTTACAAAACACAAAGAATTACAAGGAGAAAAAACAGCCCAAAATGAAGTTGTGCAAAATTCTGCAACTTTTAGTGCCAGTAAACTGTTACAAAATTTGGCACAATGTGGGATGCAGTCTTCAATGTCAGTAGAAGAGCCTAGACCCAGCAAACAGTTGTTAAGTATAAACACCGATAAACATATAGGCATGATTGATAGATTAAATAGCCCTCTGCTCTCAAATAAAACAAATGCAGGTGAAGAAAATAAAGCATTCAGTAGTCAACTAGCTGGTCCTGAAGCAGGATTTTCTGGTTCTGAAATAGAAAATCTGCTAGAAAGACGCACTGTCCTTCAGTTGCTCCTGGGAAATCCCAACAAAGGTAAGAGTGAAAAGAGAGAAAAAATAAGGGATGAAAGTACTCAGGAACATACAGAAAGACCGTTAAATGAACAAATACTGATGGTGAAAATAAAATCTGAACCTTGTGATGACTTACACATGCATAATACCGATGTGTGTCTGAGCCATGATGCCCCGAGTACCCCATCCTTGGGGACGGCTCCCACCCTGCAGAGAAGCACGCCTGCCTTATCCATGCCTGAGGATTTTAAATCAGAGCCCATTTCACCTCAAGATTTTTCTTTCTCCAAGAATGGTCTGTTAAGTAGATTGCTGAGACAGAATCAAGAGAGTTACCTGATGGATGATCCAGATAAGAGTCACAGAAATAGTGAACTGACCCCTCTAGAATCAAAGAGTCTTTGCATGGTCCCCAAGAAACGAAAGCTTTATACTGAACCATTGGAAAATTCATTTAAAAAGATGAAGAATAATTCTGTTGAAGCTGTAAGTAATCACAGTACTCCAGAAGTACTGTATGGGTCCTTGCTTAACCAGGAAGAGCTGAAATTTAACAGAAATGATCTTGAGTTCAAGTATCATGCTGGCCATGGTTCAGCCAATGAAAGTGAACAGAGAAGTTGGGCCAGAGAGAGCAAAAGCTTCAATGTTCTGAAACAGTTACTGCTTTCAGAAAATTGTGTTCGAGATTTGTCCCCACACAAAAATAATTCTGTTGTTGAAAATAAAAAAAAAGGACACAAAAATAATGTGACTAACAGTAAGGTTGACTTCACCATGTCTTCATTAAATGGACTGATGTATGGTTCCACTCAGCCAAACGGTTCTGTGGATACTAGGACATTTTCATATCCAGGAGTGGTAAAAACTCCTGTAAGCCCACCTTTCCCTGAGCACTTGGGCTGTTCTAGACCAGAACCTGGGCTTTTGAATGGCTGTTCCGTGGCCAGTGAGCAGGGACCCATCAAGTGGGTTATCACAGATGTGGATAAGAATGAATATGAAAAAGACTCCCCAAGACTGACCAAAACTAACCCAATACTGTATTACATGCTCCAGAAAGGAGGCAACTCTGTAACCAGTAGAGAATCACAGGACAAGGACATTTGGAGGGAGTCTTCATCTGCTGAAAGTGTCTCACAGGTAGCAATCAAAAAAGAGTTACTTCCTGCTGCAGAAACTAAAGCTTCTTTCTTTAATTTAAGAAGCCCTTACAATAGCCATATGGGAAATAATACGTCTTGCCCACACAGTGCAAATGGAGAAACTTATGGACTTACAGGAAATGTGCTAACAATTAAAAAAGAATCAGAATAAAATATACCTGCCATCCAGCTTTGGCTCTTTTTAAAACCAATTAGTATGAACTTGGGATCTGTATAAATAAGAGCATGATTTGAGAAAAGCATGATATAATTGAAACTTTTTTCATTTTGAAAAGTATTGGTTACTGGTGATGTTTAAATATGCATACTAATTTTTGCTTAACATTAGATGTCATGAGAAAACTCTTGCAATAGCAATTGGTTGTTTTAACACTGCTGTATGCATCATATAACAACTGTGAGTAGCCTATGAATGAAGTTCTTTTATGCTCATACATAAGAGACATATATTAAAATGTAAAACTCCATCCACAGTGGATTAATGCATTTTGCTGCCTTTATTAGGGTACTTTCTTTTGCACTTCATATGTCAGCTAACTATGTTTTTAAAGTTCAAATTGTTAACTCCATAAAGGATAATTATCAAATTAAAAACATCTCATTATCCAATTAGAAGTAACTTATGAAAAAAAGCTCACATTTTTCACTTTTGCTAAAAATGAATGTTTATTTTTAACTCTTGGAAGGGGTTTTCTGGTTCCCCATGTGTCTGCCCCACCCCAGACCTTTTCAATATGTATTTCTTTAAACCTTGTACTTTTTAGTAAAACTTGATTACAATCAATGGAAGTTTGATAGATCTTTAAAAAAAAAAAGGGCAGATTTCAATTTTTGTATTTTAACTACTTTACTAAATACCCCTCCTTTTACAGAATTAGGAAAGTTAGCACATCTTCAGGTGGTTTTCTGAATAGTGGACTATTTAAGAAATTGTTTTTAACAGAAACAAAATGGTTTTCTTTGGACAGTTTTTCACCATCTCTTTGTAAAGTTAATTCTCACCATTCCTGTGGTACCTGTGAGTCTTACAACTAGAATTTCTTAAAGCTGTACTCAGACCACCAACATTAGAATCATCAGGAACACTTGTTTTAAAGTGCAGATTTGTAGGCAGCATCTCAGATGTACAGAACAAGGATCTCTGCAGAGTGGCCCTGGGAATCTTGTGTCTGCATCCTACCACGTTTCCTAGATGTTTCTTCTGCACACTGATGTTTGAAAACCATTGCTGGTGACTTTCTCAGATCATGGACTGTAAAGAGAATGTTTGATGTCTATATTTTCCCCAGTACAGCCACACATCAACAAAAATTTGCAATATTGTAGTTCCTATATTGCCGTTATGTCTTTGGAAATCAGGTTCAGAATACTTTTTATGACTAAAAAATTGGGTGGAGGGGACAACTTTCATATCTGGCTCAACATCTCAGGAAAATCTGATTATTTATTTGTTCTAATAAATAACATCTACTTAATTAGCCTTAGAGCTGGAATAACAGGGCCACTTACCAAACTCAGGTGATTCCAGGGTGGTTTGGAAACTTCTAAATACATCCTTATCTTCTATTAAAACCATTGTCCTAAGAACAATGCCAACAAAAGATTAAAACATTTAATTCAAACTGAAGAAAGGTACTGAACTCAGACTGACTAAAGCAAATTGTATAAAGGGCACATATCCTTTACAGTGTACACCATCTACTCCATTGGACTAATTCTTCAATTATTTTCAAATAGTGCTTAAAAGTAAATATCCAATTGGTTTTGGAAAAACTTTCCTTGTTAAAGCCAGATGGCATTTGAAACTTGAAACAAGTCTATTTAAAGTTCAGATTTTACAATTTGCAATTCGTTCACCAGATATTTTTGTTTTCTATTGTGAGCCAGGTTATCAACTGATCTATCAAAAATTATTGTATAATGAACTATTAATTAGAAATAATTTGAAATGTGCTACTTGAAGTTGTTTCTAAGGTTTTTATATTAAAAATGGACATTTCCTAATATAATTGAAAGCCCTAAATGATTATTTTTTTGTCGAAATGATTTGTAAATAGTTACTGGATATATTATACAATTACAAGAGCAAATCTTATGCTCCATCACAGGGAGATGAAGGTTCATGCTTATTCCAACGTTAAAATTCCATTGGCCAGTGAATATACTGTACTCCGTGTCCATATTGTGACATTATATACACAGTTGTCTACATTATATAAATATTAGAGCTCTTTTTTGTTGGTCATTGTGAAAGACCTAGAGCCCTAGAGCTATGTCAGAAAGAAATTCTGGTACTCGCCCTTGTTCAAGAGGAGATGGGTGTTTTACCAGGGAGTGACCTTCTGGTTAGGGAAAAGAACATCCAGAGCCAGCACAGTTAGTGGGGGTGGGGTTGGGGAGTCTGTCTTTGTTTTTTGTTTGTGTAGTTTTTTTTTTTTTTTTTCCCCCTTTGGTTGTTAGCAAAGCAATGCAATTAAGTGATAGATAAATGAATCTGACCACAAAAAATGCTGTTCTTATTTACTAGCGAATGTCCTCAATTTGAATTCAGACTGATTCTAAAGAAGGGCAGTGAGAAAGGGCATACATCCACAAAATCACTCTCTTTATGCATCTGTAGGTACAAAGGTACACATAAACACATTCTCAAGGACTATTTTAGATATCTAGACAGTTTCTCCCTAATAAGTCATTTGTGAAAGGGTACTGCAGCTCTCATTGACATCAGTAAAGTAATACTGCCTGTTTATTCTCTGCTGCATCTTATAGGAGAGTAAACTGGTGAGAGTATATATATTTTATATATATATATATATATATATGATATGTATATATATATAGACTTGTTACATGAAGATGTTTAAATTGGTTTTTAAAGGTGATGTAAATAGTGATTTCCTTAATGAAAAATACATATTTTCTATTGTTCTAAAGCAACAGAAAAACCTTTTAATCTCTTTGGTTCCTGTATATTCCATGTATAAGTGTAAATATAATCAGACAGGTTTAAAAATTGTGCATGTATGTATACAGTTGCAAGTCTGGACAAATGTATAGACTATACCTTTTATTTAAGTTGTGATTACTTGCTGCATGAAAAGCGCATGGGGGACCCTGTGCATCTGTGCATTTGGCAAAATGTCTTAACAAGTCAGATCTGATGTTCATCCCAACGCGACAGTATTCCATATCTGGACATGACTTCTGTGGCTTAAGCTTTGTGAAAGAATGTGCTTTGAATCCAAGGGTCTTAATTTTTTTAATCTAATCAACTACTTTTCAACATAAAGAGTTCACACAAGTACTTTCATGAATTTTTAAATCCCATTGGCAACAAACATACCAGGAGTATTCCTGTATTAACAAATATTGGAATACAGACTCATTACCATTTATGGTAAGAATTCTGAGGTTTACACAACCAGTTTTGATGCAATCTGCTCAGTAATATAATTTGTCATTTTTGTTAGAAATTTAATTTCTTCATGTGATGTCAAACTGTACATACTGCAGTGTGAATTTTTTGTTTTGTTTTTTAATCTTTTAGTGTTTACTTCCTGCAGTGAATTTGAATAAATGAGAAGAAATGCATTGTCTCTGATTTGAAATGAGTGTTATTTTGTGGGCTTGATTTTTTGGTAAACGTAAAAGTCCTGGTTTATGAAAGTGACAGTAGGATTTCAAAGATGTTTTTGTCTTTTTCAAAAAACAAAAGATAAAAGTGGCTAGCCTGTTGGTGCGTTTATAAATAGGGCAATTTAAAAGCTTAACCCCAAAAGACAACCTAGAGATTCCATTCCCTTATTTAGTATGTAACTGAATAATCCTGATATTATAACTGAAAAATAATAACTTACCTGAAAAATAATAACAACTGAAAAATAATGTGTACAGTGTTTAAAAATAGAACACACATATAATATACACAAATGATTTTATTAGATATATGATCAATGATTTTTTTAATTATTTGGTACAGGGTCTCACTACTCAGCTCAAACTTGTAGTGATCCTCCTGGTTTTAGCCTCCTCAGAGTTGGGGTCACAGATATATGCCACCATGCCCAGAGTCTTAAGGTCAGGGCTTACATGGCATTTGATACCAGAGATGGAATCCTGGTCCCCACACTTGCCTAAGCAGGTGCTTAGCGCACTGAGCTATCTTGCTGGCCTATTCAATGTTTAAAGAATGTTTATACACAAAATTTATGTAATTTTATAAAAGTGAATATAAATGTGCCTGAACACACATACATGGATATATGTACTACATTATATGTAGGTTATGAGTAGTTAGAAATAAGTAGTATGTATGTATAAAAAGTCTAGGTATTCAAAAGCATGGGTACTTCTAATGTAATTACCTAGGAGTTTATATTAGTATTGTCTAAATTATTAGACAATACTAATAATTTAGGAAGAAAAATGTTTCTAAAGTAGGCCTGTAATCTATGCACATTATCCTAACAAGGTCATGTCTAAAAACATCTAATGTTCCATCCCTAGCACAGTCAGTATTCAGAAATATACCCTTCCATTCTACATTGTTGAGTAGCTCTTACAGTATGCAGAAATGCTGCCAGCAGAATGAGAGGTAAACCACTTAAAAGTTTTATGGTGAAAAAGCAAGGCTGTCGAGTAACAAATAGCATGAGAAGGATTTTTTGAGTGGCACTAACTAGCAATTGTTCATTAGGAAGTAGTGACTTTATAAAATATTTTGAGTATCAAGTCAACTAAAATTACTAGTGCTATGCAAGGTTCTGTTTCAACCTTGCTAATAGAATTTCATCAACAAAAATGATTCTGAAATTTCCTACTACTGGGAACAATACACTAAATTATTGACTACAGAAAATAGCTCTTAAATTTTCATCATTAAGCCCACAATATTTTTTTTCTCATAAAGTTTAGAGAGAGATACTATTTCACCATTTAAGGACTGATGCAGGAATCTGCATTGTTTAGCCTTGATACTCCAAGTTCTCTAAGTGGGGGCACAGTTACCACAAAATATTTCAAGATTTCATCTTCACAGGTAAGTTTAAGACCTCTGCTCTGAAAACTAAAGTTGTATGGCCTCTTGAGTTTATAGCAAGCTAATTAGAAATAAATTTTATAAATTTCCCCAGTTTTCATGCCCTCTTGTATATGGCCACAGGTAAATATAAAAAACTTTCTAATAAGCAAAGCATACACTTTTATAGTCAGGACATAATTCTTAAGACATTTTAAATGACCTTTTAGTATAATTATTGATAGAATGACCAAGATAAACTTTTATTTTCTCTTGTATGTTGTTTACAAAAGTCATTGTGTACTAAAATCAGACAAAAATCTACAGTACTTTTGAACTCTTCCTCTGTGTGTATATGTGTGTGTATTAGTGGGTGTGCAGAACTTTTCCATGAGGCTACATCCCCTTCCCATTTTTTAAAGCTGCATCATGCTAAGTTTCTCAGACTGGGTTTAAACTTGGAATCTTCCTGTCCCAGCCTTCCAGAGTATGGGGAGTACATTTGGAAAGGTGTGTGAGCAGTGCTGCAAGTCCAGCTGCAGTATGGGTGCATTGAGGTTGTGTTTTCCCTTACCTAGTGGACACGGCAGATCAAGGCTAGAAGTGGGATGCTTTTCTTATAATTAAAAAAAATTGTTATTTCTCCACAGGCTGAAAGGTTGCCTCTGGTGACATTGTGGGAGCTGTTTCCCATAAGCAAACTGAAGTTCTTGTAAAAGCTTAGCACACCATGGGGTGAACCAGCCAGGCTTGCTATATATTGTGTGTTCTGCCTACAATTTTTTTCTAGCCTGGTCTTATGAGTGGTCTTGTTTTGGTTGTATATTCACAGCTGCACTTTTGAGTATGTAGAGGTGTGTAGATAAATCTCGGAATAAGAACATGTCTTTCCCCTGCATAATATTATAAAAACAAAATTCTAGTGCTAACTTCAACCACTTTCTTAAGTTCTAAACTGCTTGCCCCCTTCAGTTAGCATTCTTTGGGGGTAACAATATTATCCATTCAGAGGCACTTAGAGGGCTGGGAGATAGCTCAGTAGAGTAAGTGCCTGGTAGGCACAGGGTCCTGAGTTCAATCCCCAGTGCCGCAAAAAAAAAAAAATAAAAAAGGCTCTTAGCTATGTTTAAATATAAATAAAAGTCATCAAATGATAAAAGGGATAACACCAGTGACATGGATACTATAGCACACACTGATCAATGAACTGTAGGTTTCTAGCTAAGGCCTTTCTGTCCCTTTTTCTTAATTGCTTTCCTTCCTAATCAACTTCTTTGCCTTTAGATTTTCCATCTGCTCTGATAACATCTCCCATTGCGATTCTTATCAAGTGCTTTATCATTTTTTTTTCTCTCCATTATTCTGAACTGAACTCAAGATCTTGAATGTTCCAGGGGAGTGTGTGCCACCAAGCCACAACTCACCTCTTAACAGTGCTTCTTCACATAGTAGTCTTAGGGTCATTTGCTCTTGCTTTCTAAACATAGTTAGGAACAATGTAGAAAATTTTTATTCCTCACAATCCAAAAACATACTCATGGGTTCTTATCTAAGTCCAAAATGTGGACTTGCTAAGATCTGTAATTGTCTGACAAAGTCTATACAATACTTTGGAGTTTAATGGGTTTACAATTCTCTGCCCTTACACACACTTTGACCTTCATCAACTACTATTTCACTTTTCTTAGTTCTATGCTAGTAAATGTAATCCTGATAATCTTTCCAACATAAAGTACATTATGGGGTCCCTCATATCCCTTAGGAATTCATTACAACTGCAGTATTTGTGCCCTTAGTACAAAGTCAGTTCCACTAGCCAAAAAAGATGATATTTTGAAGGGGAAATTTCCTGCTAGTTTGCTCTGGAAATGGCTGAGGAAAACAAGAAATGTTGAAGTGTGAATTCTGACCCTCTTTACATAGTATTATGCTTTAAGATATATAATAAGGACATGTCAGCCTCTCCAAATAAAAGGTCCCCTGCACAAAAACTCTGTAGACCTGAGTCAGAAATGAAGCAAGCACTACTACTACTTTCTGCATTAGGCAAGCTATTGATACTTGATCTCTGCTTTTCATAATTCAGTGTTCTAGTCTTTTGCATCATGCTAAATTTATGTCCCTAACATGGTTTTTTACCCATAATTCCCTGTACTCTACCTTTAACTTCTCTTTTCTGTATACATCTTTGGTACTACCGTCTCTGAGTTCAACAACTCCATATTCCACAGCTCTTCGGATTAGTTAATTGTCCTATTCATCCATTGTTTTCTACCATTTGTGAACCACCTCACCAGCCTGTTAATCTGAATCTCAACTTTTCTCAGTCTTGAATTTAGTCTACTATGTGTTCTTTGGCCTCAATCCTCTTCCCAAGTGTGCAAATCCATTCATTTCTAAACCTGTTAGTGCTCAGCAGAGTATCTAATGGAAGCCATTACTGGGTGTTCATAGAAGATTTCCTTAATGTGTAGCTTCCAGCTCATTTCCTGCATCTTCACTAAGAACTTTTCCATATCTCATCTTTTTAAAAAAATATCTTTTATGTATTTAGTACAGGTCTGCAGGTACTCACTACATAGATTGGACTCATAGTGATTCTCCTGTTTTCAGCCTCCCAAGTGCTGGGATTATAGCTGTGTGCACCATGCCCAGTCTCAATTGCCCTCTCAATGTGTATCGGAGGCGGGGCTGGCACAGTACACCAGGAATCAAACCCTGCCTGCTGTGCTTTGTCCAAGCATGGATTTTAGCCCATGTCTCATCTCTATTGCTTCAGTGTGAACTTGATTTTCCTTCCGCCCATCTCTCTCCTTGTAGTTGTAATAGCGATTGTTGCCAGAGTAAGAATTCTATAATACATGTTAAACCCACCTAAAATCCTCTGGTGACCTTTTATTACTACTCAAATGTCTTTAGGACCTAGCAGAGTATTAGAACATATAAAGCTTCTGTATATATTTTACTTCTTTATATATTTTATTGAAAGCTTCTTTAAATAGGAGGAAGTGGTTAGTCTACCTACCTAGAGATATTCTAACACAAATTAAAGAGAGAAAAGAAAGAACCACTGTGCTAGTCCAAAACAGAACAACCAGACAACACCACCACCAAAACCCCCACATAATAAGACTACTGGTGTCTAGCATGAGTCCCAGTGGTCAATGCTGTGTTCTCCAAAGCCTTTTGGCTCTGCCTGCATTTTCACTTTTCCAACTCATCCTCACACCCTTTAACCCCACTTAACAGCCTTCCACCCATGATTGCTAAACACTCAGATAAAAGCCTTAGCAAGCATACTACTCTGAGCATACCTACTTCTTGGCATTTGGGGCTATAGTCACACTACATTCTCTGTCTTCTCATTCCTATCTCCATTCTTAGCCTTAGAAACTTCTATTCACTTTTAAAACACACAGCTGTTTTCTTCTCTAAGAAGCCTCTATAATTCACTGTAAGCCAGAATGTGTTGTTTGGCCATCTGACAGGGCATAATGCCTTGTGTAAAGCTCCTTGGTTCCACTCATTAGAATGGAGGGCAGTATGGTTTTTATCTCCTCTAAAGACACGCAGTGCACCCTGGTCACCTTACATTCAGTGTCTCTTACATTGACAGCAGTTACTCAAATGTATGCCTCATCTGAAAATGCATGAAGGTGTGATGCTTTCTTAGACAGAAAGCAAAAAGCTGAGTTTGGTAGGGACCAATCCATTTCCCGGAGGCAGGGTCAGGCCTCTGTAGACATATCGAGGCTTCTGTTCTATCTGGGCCTACCAGGTGGTTTCTTCTTTGCTTATCAAATCTGCAGAAATGCATATTTCTAAGAAATTTTAATAAATTCTGATAAAAGAAGCTGGCTCTTTTTTGTTTTTAATGTATTTGGTTGGTACAGGGTCTCACCACACAGCTTGGACTCATAGTGATCCTCCTGTTTTCAGCTTCCCCAGGGCTGGGGTTAGGCATGCAGCATCACACCTGGTCTCAGAGGCAGGCTCAGAGCACCTGGGGTTGGGGCTGGCCCAGATGTTGTGCCTGGGATAAGAAGCTGATTCTTAAAATGATAGGAACTTTGGAAATTTCACTGTTAAAGATCTAGTTGCCCACTACATAGCAAAACAAACCAAGAGAAAAGCTTTTTGAAAGCTGTCAACCCTTTCAAACACCACACTATTGAGATAAATCTTACTGGCATCAGATTTTGTGGTCTCCTGACAATTGCCTCTTAAGTATGTTCTTTTGAGCTATTGAGTCAAATATTCCCATAATGTACTCTCCTAGTGAACATGGTACATCACATGATGCTAAGACCCTTACCACCACGCAAGCTGAAATTAGCATTAGGAAAAAAAAAATGAAATTAGCATTAGGCTGTCTCACATGCCCAAAGCAGTAAATCTTGGTTGCTATGGGCATACAGAAGCAAAAATCCAGTGCCATAGTCTAACTAGTTGAACTGGCGAGTGTGTATTCATGTGAGACTTTGATGATAGCAGCTTAGCTATTAAGACCAAATTACCATGATTTTTGTTACTCAGTATCTTTTAATAAAGACTCATTAAATTCATGTAAAAACAATCTCATCTCTAATCTGTGGAGATGAGCTGATAAATCTTTTATTGTAAAGTTATAAAACTAATAAATATTTTTTAGCTATTTTATCTTCCCTGAGGAAAGAATGTATTTTCTCTTCCTATCCTTCCAGAGAAGAAATAAGGTCATTTGACACTGTCCTTGCTGTATCCTAAATATTTCCAAATGTCACTGAGAAATTAAATCTAGAGAATATTCAAGATGATGAGGTTGGTGTATAATGCAGATGGAATATAGTGTGCTTTTTCTGATAAGTAATACTAATAAACTTCACTTATGGTTTCTCCTAATGCATTGGGAAGCAAGTGTTGCATACCTCTGGCTTCAGGGCTGACGTTCTCAAACTCAGAAGACACTTTCAAATGAACATTTACGTAATTAGGAGGGATTGTGAAGAGAAGTAGAAATATTTGGAAAAAGGTCAGAGAAGTTTGTAGTGTTCCTAGCTTTAGTTAAATTAGGTGATGGAACCATACCTGAACTGTAATATTTCCATAAGCTCTTTTCTTGCTTGAGATGCTCAAAGAGTTTTCTGATCTTAAGTATGTAATCATCTTCCTTATTCTTGCGTCAGAGATAAAGATTTTGTTGTGTGGATGTGTGTTTAAAATCGAGCTTCTTGGCAACATGTGTTCATCTTTGGGCACAGGTGCAGACTATTACTGCTGTGCTAGGAAACCACAGTCTATGTGACCACAGAAAGCTTTAGTGCTGTGGTGATATGTGCCCCCCAGAGATTCACACTGAGTTTTGTCACCTTTTTGGCACGTTTACAATTTGGTAGAAGCTTCAGCAGATGGGGCCTAGTGGAAGGTCTTCAGATGATTAAAATTGTGCCCTTGAATGGAATATCAGCACCCTGGCTCCTCGCCTTTTCTCTCGCTGGCCACAAGATAACCAGGTTGCTGACCCTCTGTGATTAGCCACCATGAGGCCAAAGCCGACAGAGGCAACTGGTCATTAGATGAACCCCCTGAAATGTGAGCCAAGTAAAGCATTTCACTTTATAAGTTGGTCATCCACATATTTGTTATAGTGACGGAAAGCTGTATTAGTCACTTCCTCTTCTCTGCTGTGTTAGCTTCTGTCAGTGTGACAAAAAAACTGCGCTAAATCAATCTAAATAAGAAAGACTTGACGAGGCTCACAGCTTCAGGAGTCTCAGGCCATCACTGGCTCAATCAGTCTTGGGCCTGTGCTGAGGCAGAAAATCATAGCTGGAGAACAATGTGGCAGCAGCGACAACTTACCTAGTTGCTGCCCAGCAGTAAAAACATGAGTGTGCTTCTAAACAAAAGTGCTTTTCCATCAAACTTGTTAAGTTATGAATTCATAAATAAATTAATCTACTGATAAAACAGTGCCTAACATCTGAATACCGCTGCATTGGAGACTAAGCCTTCAAGACATGAGCTTCTGTAATATCATTTGAGACTTAAATGATATTATTGTCTTATACAGTTAGCAATAATACATCCCCTAAGCCAAACAGCAACCTGAAAAATTACCAACAAAATATCTTGCATATTTACACAAATGAAATTAAGAATGAGAAAGTAGCACCTCCATTTGTTCTCAGGACCTATCTTATAACGTGTGCAAGTTTTCTGTACCTGTGCCCCAAAGCTGGGGACATAGAGAGTGTCTTTCTCCTTGAGTGACATGCTATCTTTATTTTTTTAAGAACCATTAGCTTCTTATCTTTTCAGATTCTCCAGTGGGAAAACTCTGCTGATGAGTGAGCTGGAGTTAAGAATGAAAACCAAGTCCTCCTGGCCTGCCACACCTGCAGTTAGCTGTCAGCCCTCAGAGTGGAGGCAGGGAGAGGAAGAGAGGCCCTGGCTTTCAGCGGAACTCACCTGGCCTTTAGCTTCTGTAACACGGAGCTTCATGTGCTGAGGGTGGGCCCAATACAAGCGATGCAGGTGACTGGAGAGCTGGACAAGATCTGATCTTGACCACAGCCAACTTGACTGGAGCACGATCATGCTAATTATATCTGTTCGGGAGGAGGAGGAGCAGGTCATAGCATGAATGCCACTGGCTGATACTCCTCTTAGCATGATTTATATTCTGATGTGGTCTATAACTTAGGAAAATTTTCAGTTTCCTTTCATTTCAGAAGTGAATCTTTGCTACTTCTATGTCTATTTCTATCCATACAATAGCATAGTATTGACCTTGAGGACTGAATCACACACTACTTTTAAAAAACATTCGTCCTCCATTCTATTAACCATGAGTTATCCAAGTGTTGTATTTCTTACACCCTTGAATTTCCTTTCAAGTTCGTAGCTCTCTGTGCCCATCAAAAGTTCCACAACTGAATGCACCCAGTCAACTCTCACAGCAAAAACCTGCCACCACCTTCATGTTCACTTCATAGTAATTGCAGTGGCTGTTTGATATTTAGCAGAATAAAAATATGCTCTAGTCAGTTCTTTAAGTTTTACAGAAAAATCAAGAAGTAAGTACAATTGTCTCTCCAACAGTTCTTAAATGCACAGCTCCTTTAGTTAGTATGGTATATTTATTAAAATTAATGTAATAATATTAACTAAATTCTTCAATTTATATTGTGGTACACTCTTTGTCTTATATACTCCATCAGTGCTCATGAGTTCTGTCATGTAGCCACCACTATATGAGCATAGAGGTTTATTTCACTTCACTTGAAGTCCCCCATGCTGCACAAGCCCCTGCAAGCACTAATCACTGTGCAAGCATCAGGGTTTTTCATTTTCCAGAATGTCCTGGAGTTGGAATCCATCACTATACAGCCTTTTCAGAGTTGCTCTTCCCGTAGTGCTTTCAAGGTTTCTTCATGTCTTTTGTGGCTTACAAGTACACTGTTTTAAAGTGCCAAAGAATGATCTATCTATGGAATGTGCCACACTGCAGCTATTCATTCATTTAAGGGAAGACATCTTTTTTTTTTTTTAATTGAAGAACAAATAGCAGTGAGACAGTTTCAAATCAAATTAGAGCAGATTCAATAATTAATACATTGCATATTGTTTTTGTAGTGGTTTGCTGTCGGACAAGGTGCATACATGATATTCTATTTACAAACACTATTGAGTAGATGCCTCTAATCAATGAATTAAGAGAATGTAGCTGTATATTTATCTATTTTTTAAAAGCTGAATTATAGTACAGCTTCAATAATTAATACTTTTTACATTGTTATCTTCCTAGTGGTTATCCATAGTACAAGAAGAAGACAAGATATCCTGTCCAAACACTATTAGTGCAAATCTTTCTTCTCATAGAATTATGCAAAAGTACTGCATATTTATTCTAACTGTACTGTTTATACAAACACAGAATGGTTCTTCCTTTGTATGCCCTTTTTTTTGTTTAGTCCTGTCAGAGATGGGTATTCTATTGTCATTCAATTATTATAGGTGCTTGAGTTCAGTGAAACAATCCAACACAGTCCAGCAGTCCACAATAATAGTGGGTTATCTGAAGAAGTTGTTCACTAGAGCCATTTATATCTCAGTTTGTTATTATGGCCTTATTTTATATACCTCGTTTTTATACTTTTCTGCTGGATGGTTAAGACCGAGATAAAGCAAAACCTATATAACAAGAAAATGTAACTTTGTATCAAGGCCCCTCAGGGTTTATCCTATAACCCTGTACTGAACTTTGTAGATCCTTTGTTAGTGTCAGCCATGTGGATGAGTCATGGCCATTGCTTGACCAGTTTGCTCTGTGTGAAAGCTGGAGAGAAAGTTTTCTCTCCTTGTGACTCTCCTTAGGCACACTCTACATCATCGAAGGGAAGACATCTTGGTTGCTTTCAAGTTTGGGCAGTTATGAATAAGGTGGCTGTAATTGTTAGCATACAGCTTTTTTGTGTGAATAGTTTTGAGTCTCCCTTTCATTTTTGATATTTTTTTCAAAGATCAGAGACTTACCTTCTGATTATATGTAAATTTCCCAACACACATATAATCAGGATTTCTCCGGAACAGAACACCGTAAGCACATGTTCCTATTATACATTTGCTTAACCATCAATTCCAAGCTCATCAATTTCTGTAGATGTAGTAATCAGGATAGGGTATACTGTTTGTGTGATATCACATAGTCTTAGATTCCCAAGGACTGAGAACACAAAGAATTATTTCATACATTAATACCTGTGTGTCTTGATTTGGCAGGGTTTCTGTTCCGCTTCATCTTTACTGTGAGGCCAGGAAAGTGAAGCCTCCACTTTGAAAATGTCACTGGTTATCAAGGAAGATGGAAAAAAGTATGGGGAAGTGAGCACGGACTTGTGAAAGTCTTGCTGTTTTCCCATTATGCCAACTCGTGCATCCATCTGCTTCATTTAGTGCTAATGGGAAGTGTGCTTGTGTAGTGTACCTAGAGGAAACGAAACAGATATATTAATGAACATTCGATAAGTGTTACCTTCTTTTAATAGTAGGCATTCTAAAACATAATACATTGCTATTTCAATTATTGCATTTAATTTTTTTATATTTTATTGTTTGACTTCCTTCTTCAGATTATATAGAATAGGCTAGAAGTTGTAATTAACAAGTTTTCAGGGCTCAAATAAAATTAGGTTGCTTTTGTTTTGGGTTTTTTGTATTTTGTGCAGGGTCTCACTATGTAGCGTGGACTCACAGTAATTCTTCTGTTTTCATCCTCCCCAGCACTGGAATTACGAGTGTGCACCACCACACCTAGACTTGATCACCGGCTTAGCATGCTTGGGGTGGGGACAGCACAACATGTGGTGCTGGGTATCGAAACCAGGTCCCTGCTCTTGCCTAAGCAGGCACATAGTCTGTAGAGCTATCTTGCCAGCCCTACAAACAAAATTTAACACTTCAAAGAAAAAGGGCTACTGTATGGAATAAGCTGTATAGTCCTATTGAAAGATGAGCAGAAGGTGGCTGATAGAGTCCCTGGCTGGCACTGTAGAACTCAAATGACTGAACTGAAGTTCCTTTTACCTAGGCTCTGTATAGGAATGAAGGCTATTCACTTATGGTCCACTATAGCTGTATAGCCATACATGTTTATTGGTTCTATTTTTCAGTTTATTCAATTAAAGTTATATTTCTTTATTAAATTGGATATTGCATTAGAAACTAAACATATCCCTAAACAAATTTCAACTCTGAAGGTAATTTTGATTGAGTTTGTTTTAATTCATTTCACTGCCCTTAAGTTCTTAAATACTGTAGGCACTTTTTACCCAATATTTTCTCTTGTTCATATACTTTTTAATTTTAATTTTATAAGTAGTACACATGCTATGATTGAAAATATTACCTTATGAAAATTTTTTATTTATGTCTGAGTAGCTTCTACAGCTAGGTGCCTGCTGCTTCACTGGCCCATCTTAAAACAGGTCTTCTTGGCTGCCCTTGAGGATATCATCCTGGCTTCCTTTTTTTTTTCTTTTCGGCAATATTATCTTAGGTTAACTGTCACCAAGAACAAGACATGCCCTAGCTTACACTGGTGCTGTTGGAACCTGTAAGACATTTCTCCCGTGTTCTTATCTCAAATCTGTATTTCTAATTTTCTTTTGTTGGGTTCTTGTCAGAAGCTTCTCTAGGGCTGGCCTGATAGCTCAGTGGACTAAAGTGTCTGCTTAGGCAGAGCTCAGTGGCAAGGGTTTGATCCCAGGTATGCTGTGCTGGCCCTGCCCACAGGGTGCACTGAGACAGTGATTGAGACTAGGCATGATGGGGTTTCCCTGTAATCCCAGCACTTGAGAGGCTGAAAACAGGAGAATCACCATGAGTCCAATCTATGTAGTGAGACCTTGTAGACCCCATCCTAAATACAGAAAAGAAAAAAAGTCTCCAAAGTTTTTCATTCTCTCTTTTCCCAACACCTATCTCTAGGGGAACTGAGAGAGATTGAGCCACATCTTCCTATGGCTATGGGAATGAAAAGCAATGCAGCAAATGAGAGAATTTCCTACAGGAAGAAACACAGTAGGTACAGCTCAACCTATCTGAAGGGAGAAAATATGAGAACTACAATACAAAACAAAATTTTGGAGTCAAAACCCTAGAGTTTAAGATCCAGACCCATCACAAAGTAGAAATGAACTTATCGTACACTCATATTTTGGGGCTTAAAATGAGTTTAGTATCCTCATCCTTTTGAGCATTGCTAGGATCACATGATTTATTACATAAAGTATTACATACAATGTTGTTCGTATGTTCTCCTTTCCAAAAAATATGTTTAGAAATTTGGTTTGCTCTTGAAATTTATGGAGAGTTCAGAAAGATACATGAAGAAAAGAACAGAAAATGACCCACAATTCTGTCACCAAGACACATTACTATCAGTCACCTCTATTCATATAAAGTTTTTCTTCTGACCTGATTATATACTTTTGTTTACCATTGTCAAAATTCTGTTCTACTTATAGTATATATCCTTGGATGACACATTTTATGTTGCAAAAAATGGCCACACAACATTTCTTGTATCAGAACCCTGCCTCTCCAGAGGAGGGAGGATCTTACTTTTCCTTCCACAAATGAACAACTGGACTTTGTGATTGCCTTAATGACAGAATGTGGAGACACTAACATTGCATGTCTCCTTGTGCTGCATTGTACAAAGTAATGTGGCTTTTGCCTGGCTGTCAGTTCTTAGAAGACTGGCCCTTGGAACACTGCTGCTGTGTTCTCAGAAGGATCACACTGAAAGCCTGTGTGTACTTGCTCTAACTGGTAGTGTTAGTACTGAACTATGAACAAGCAAGCCCTCAGATAATTCTAGCCTTTAAACTGTTCCTTTTGATCCCAAGTGGAATAAGAGTGGTGTTCCTACCAAGTTCTACTGCACTTATCATTTCATGAGCAAAACAAATACTGTCTTTCCTTCATTTTAATATTGCTTGTGCATTTTCTTAAACAGGGTCTCACTATGTAGATGGGACTCCTAGTGACTGTCATGTGTTCAGCCTCCCAAAAAGCTGGAACTACAGGGCTGTGCCTCCACTCCCAGTCTCAATTACCATCTCAGTGCACCCTGGGGTCAGGGCTGGCATGGCAGGCCTGGGATGGAACCCCAGCTGCTGCGTCTTGCACACATTTTGAATTTTGATATTTCTCATTATTTCAATAGAGCAGGTTTTCAGGAGACAAATTATTTATATCCCTCATATTATTATCATCATATTAATTATTCTGTGGCTCATGAGAATAAAATTTCCTATATTATTGTTTGTATAAAAAGGGAATCTAGATTCTAAGCTTTAAACAACCAATTTATGAAATTAAGGAAAATGATCTTTTCAAAACTCAGGAAATCTTTCTCTTTAGTTTCTGAATTAAAGAAAAGTTTGTTTGAATAGTTATTTCTATTTTGGTCCTGTTGCTCATCTTTAATTTCATTTGGATTACTTGTAACCCAGAATTGTAAAAACATGTGGTAGTGCTTTTATCTCCTTTAGTATGCTGACTGTGGCTTAAATGGATATGAATTTCCAAATCCCGGGAAGCTATGAATGTTACCTTAGAAAAATGTAATTTGTAGATGTAATTATATACAAAGTTTTCAGGTAGGGAGGTTATTATGGATAATCTAGACAGATACCAAGTGCAATCATAGTGATCTCATAGAAGAGAGGCAGTTGGGAGCTTTGGAATAAACAAAAGAAAAGTCAGTATGGTTATAGAGGCAGAGGCTGCAGTATGGGGGCAACAGCCAAGGTAGACTAGGAGGCAACCAGAAAGAGAAAGGTAAGGAGTGTTAGCACTGAAATTTTGGCTCAGTGGAACTAATTTGGGACATCTGGTCTCCAGGAAGCTATTGTATTTGGGTGTTACCCACCAGCCGCATGTGCTCACAGGTAGGGACTTGGTGAAGCAATGAGGTCATGGAGGCTTCTAGCCGACTTTCTATTAGGAAACACAGTCTGGATGGAGAAATGGGTAGGTAACTGGATGAGCCTGGAAGAAGTTACCTCCTTCCCTACCACCTTCCTTCACTGTCTTTGCCTCCTGAACACCAGGCGGTAAGCAGTTGTCTTCTACCCAGGCTTTTCCACCATGTTCTTAGGCACTGGAGCCAGCCATCTGTAGACTGAAATCTCTAAAAGCTAGAAGGAAAATACACCTCTGATAAGTGAGGACCCTTAACCTAGTTAAGACCCTTACCCTCACTGCAAGACTCACTTCCTTTTGGCCCCAGTCAGGGCCAAAACCACAGAACAGGTCCACCCCACTTTGACCGGGGCAGAAAGCCACAGAAACTCCTTTTGTTAACATTGAAAGTCCCCTGTAGACCAGGTAGCCTTGCCAAGATTAGCTCTCCTTCAGCTGTTCCAGCTGCAAAAACCCTCCCCACAAAACCCCTTAAAAGCCCTGTCCTTTGCCTTATTCACTGCTTTCTCAGTCTGCTAGGCAGGCAGCCCACATGCTCCTACCTCTAATACATTTTCTTCTCACATCAGAATGTCTGGTCTGGTTGATTGTGTGGGTTAGTACTTAACACTCTCTTTTGAACTGTAGATCTCAGGTATTAGATCTCAGTGATGAAAAAGTACCTAAGAGAGATATTGGTTTTCAAGGAGTGGGATTATTGCCGTGAATATACCTGGCCACATAGTTCATGAATCTTTGGATGTAGATTGTGGGAAGAGTTTGGAAAAGTTTGGGGCTGCTATCTAGAGCAGTAGGCCTACAATACTGTAAACTGAGATAAATGTGTGATGCTGGTCAGAATTCAGACCAGATGCTCATAGAAATGCAGACTGTATAAACCAGACATGGGTTTCCTTTGAGAAGAAAAAACTATTGGCAGTTAGATTGCAGGGCACATGTGTTAGCTCTGGGAAAAAATGGTGTACATTTTGCTGAAACTTTATGGGACACTTACTGCCAGACTAATTAATCTGATGTGGGAAAGCTGACACTCCCTTTTTTTAGAAGTCTAAAGACTCTGCCAGAAGCCCGAAGGAGATAGAGGTGAATGTCCAAAGGCAATGAAGAAGGCCACAGCTCCTTTAAAGAAGTGAAGAGGAAGCCTTCCTTCTTTCCCTTTTTATTACATCTGGGATACAAGACTAATATTTGCTGTCCCTTATGTCTGGGGTAGGTCTTCTCTTGTAGCCCTCATGCCAATTTTCCACAGATATATCCCAAACTGTGTCCCACTAATCTACTGGGCATTTCTTAATCCTTTCAAGTTGACACATTACAATTAACCATCACACAGAATAATACATTTCTGTTGTTTTGTGGTGATTTGTTACAGAATCCCTAGAAACCTAGCACATTGCTTACTATAGAAAATGCATGCTGAGAAGTCCATTTTAGTGTTCCAAGTTCTGATCCCCAACAAACACTAGGTTAGGTATAGATTCAAGCAAATGTGAAAATTACATTGGTGATCTTTGTCCTTTTTATGAATGCAAAAATGTTTTAAATAACAAGATATAGGGCTTAAATAGCAAGTTCTATAAAGAATAGGAAAGATGCTTTTGCATCTGAAATTTATGTTCTAAATTAGGATACAGACACATTTACATGAACAGCAAGTGCAGAGTGCAGAGCCCTGTATTTCCTCAAAGTCTCCTTTACCATATACACTTGGAAATATGTAGGAATTCTGGACACATAAACATGAAAGTGTTGTGTGGATTCTTCTCCTTTGCAGATATAATTGTCATCACACAATGGAAAATAACAAGGAGTTGCCAGATTATTAGAGTCCCAGAGAACCTAAAGAAATAGGTTAATCTCACTGTGAGTCCTAGCATGTCATAAAATATCAGTGTACACTAGCTTTTCTTTTACTTCCTTGGTTAAAAGTGTCTCTTTATTGTCATGGTCTAAAAAAAGACAACACATAACGAATGAATCTGCAGTGATGTTTGAAAAATATGCCCTGACACATTTGGAACAGACCCACTGTTCAAAATCTGCCAGCTAAGAGAAGCTGATTAGAAGCCCTGATGGCCCACAGGGAGCCCCGTCCAGGTGCCTGTTACCTGCTGCTGTCAGCTCTGCCTTGGGCCAGCATGGAGCCTGAGTCTCCAGTTGCCTCTCATCTTTATGTAAACATCAGACTGGGAGGCAGCCGCTGCTGTTGACATAAATGTGAAGGGAAGCTGTGCTGGTGGGACGACGTGTCAAGGACCCTTGCTTTATCGACCTCAGCATCAGACTTGGGCCTTTTCAGCTACAAAAGCATCATCATCTCCTTTATGAAGAATCTTGGCTTTGGTAGTTTTTGCGCGTCCATTTCACTGGAATCAGAAAATATCCTCGCTATACCTCTTGCCTGAAGCTCAGAACCAAGAGAGACTTGAAATGATCATCTTTGTTGGTGTGTGGATTTAAAATTGAAAGGACAACTCGAAGGTTGGCGTAAAGCCCTGTATTCATTCCATCGCCACATGGTAGATTTTAAATGTGTTTATGTCCCCATTTCTTTCCTGAGAGAGAGAGAGAAAAAGAAAACCTGCCAAATTCCAGTTAGAATGTATCTTTCTTATGGCACAATACATTCTGAAATAAATATTAATATGATTATAAATAATAAAGCATACAAAAGTTCTCTAGGAATGAAATAAGCCAAAAGGAACAATTGATGTTTCACTGTAGACAAAGCGGCCATGGTCCGTAGTATACAGAAATTCTACTTAGAAGAATAGCGATTCATACACACATTATCTTAATTCATGCTTATTAGTATCCACTCTCTAACAGCATTGCACATGCTCTAAAAATACAGTGATAAATAAGATAGATATAGTATCTGCTCTTGGAACTCAAATCTGATTAGTTTATGGACTAATAGGGGGAAAAACAGTTACCAATTAGTACTCTAATAAGGTGCAGAAGGAAAGCACAGGAAAGATTAAAAATTAAATGAGCAATGGTTTAGAAGAAAGAAAGAATCTGAAACGTATCCAAATAGGTAAAATAAAACTAATTATTATAGTATCACATTGGCTCAGACTATCAAAGTAAAAAGAACCTTGATATGGATCTTGTAGATAAAATCATGGAAGTTAATGAAGGGTAGCATTGGGAGGAATAGGAGAATCCTACAAAAATACAGCTAGTCCAGACAACAAAGGTAAAATGTGGGCTCTAGGCACCCAGAGAAGGTGTTCAGAGTCAGGAGGAGAGCTCACACGCTGCGTGTTGCCTTGATTAATAGTGAACGGAGTGTGTTTGATGCAAAGTTCTTTCTGCTGTACAGTGTGATTATTTTTAGTTATCATCATGTATGAGTCAATAATCATCATTATTTTCTTGATTTATTCTTTAATTTTCAAGATTTTTAAGTTTGATAAATTATTTCAAATATGTATGAAAAAGTACACTTACTAATAAAGTCAGTAAATATCTCACAGCTTGTACTTATTTCCTGTTTTCCATCTTAAATACAAATAAAAATGAGTGGTAATATGAAAAGACAGAGTTAAGAGCATGTTTATTTATTTAGTTATTCATTTGGTACAGGGTCTTGCTATGAAGTTCAGACTCATAGTGACTTTCCTGTCTCGGACTCCCCAGCACTGGGACTACAGGTATGGGCCACCACACCCAGTCTCAGTGGCTGGCACAGCACACTCGGGGTTCCAGGGCTGGCATGGCCTGCAGTCCTGGGGCATCGAACCTGGTCCTTACGGTTGCCAGGCGGGAGCATAGACTGCCCGGTTATCTTCCCAGCCCTAGAGAGCGTCTATGTTTATAATTTCTGTGCTGTCACAGTTTACTTGTAGTCTACTGAGTAAACATGGGATGCTTACTGCAGTGCTGCGCATCACAGGGTTGGAGTAAATGTCATAAAGCCAGTTTAAATTATTCTTTATTAATTTACTTTTGAAGTGAACACTATAACTGAGTGCATGGTATCTCAGGTAGACTTTCTTAGTGCAAACTGATGAAATTAATTGTAGGTTTACATTATACTTGTTAAAGGGTTAATAATGAAGGGGCTTATTTGAAGTTTACATACATACACATAATATGACACAATAACATACACGTATGGTAATAATATATTATGAAAATTCTTCTGTCATCATACCGATTGCTTAGAATGTTGATCAACAAGGCATTTATAGAAAGAGTATTTTTATGCTAACATTGTTCAGAATTTCTGGTACATTGTGATCATAAAAACTTGGTCAACTTTTTTCAACTATTATTATTGTCTTTAAGATCTTTACAGGCAATAGATCCATTAATTGCCCATATCTAACAGGGACTACTCTTTACTGCCCAGCCATTGGTACAATGAGGGCCTATGAGATAAATAGAAAAATGCTTAAAATTGACCTATGTCCTCATTATAATAAGGTCACCAGTCACTTTAACAAAGGTAGTTTTGCCGAAATGGTGAAGATGAAGCGATGTCACCCTGGGCTGAGAAAACAGTAGGTAAGGAAGCAGTCTGGGCAGCAGCCTGCTTACTGTCACTCCACCTCCCTGGGTACTTTTTATCCATTCTGGCCTCCACTCTCCAGACAGCTAAACTTTTCCACTCCCCTCAGAGCCTCACCAAAACCGTGACACTTATGTGCCTTTATAACTACCATTCCTCCTACTTGAAATGCTTCTACTCCTGATTAATCATTGTCCCTCTACCACTTTCCAGTGTCAGCAGTGCAGCACAGCCTTCCCAGCGCTGTCCCCAGCACTGCTGCTGTGAACCCAGTGTGTCCCATAATCTCTGTATCCATATTTGGCAAGACAAATGCAAGGCTTTTGTGTACTACATCTCTGGAAATTACCACCAGCCTCGTCTGTGCTACTCATCCAGGTTTGTGGGGGGAATATGTGGGGAAAGGAGTATACCAGATCAAATAAGCAAATAAATGGTAGGGAATGTAGCTAAAATTAACTTGAGACCTTCAAGTCTAGGCCTGCAGTCACAGGAAGTGTAAGGGAGCTGGCAGCAGTATGATGATGAACCTCATTGCAGGCATGATTAGCTAAACCTAAAAGTGCCATAAAAGCACAGCCGAAGCTAATCCACATGGGATCTTCTGCAGATTTGTCAACTTTGGGTGTGGCACTTCTTCTGGGAGTTCTCTGACTCTCCAGCTTGATTTTAATATCAGAACCAAAAGGGATATTTTTATTCTATAGGTGAAATGAAGCAGGGACAGGTTTCTGCAAGGGCCCTTTTGTCAACTCAATCTAGAAAAATCAGTTGAGCAAAGCAAGAATTATTGTGGCTTTATGCTGCCTGCCTGCCCAGGAAAGGCTCTGCTGGGTTTTCAAAATGAACAGTTCCCATGTATCTAAGTATTTACATTTGCTTGGGAAAGGTTGAGATTTCAGGATGTAATTTGATACATACCTTTTCTCCTTATACTGCAACCCCTTTTGCTTTGTGCTTTGTTGCCTGTTCAGTCACCTGTAGCCTGGCGGCACTTAATGATAAATAGTTCTGAGCAGGTCACTGTGGGCTCCAAAGTCAATCATTTGCTTAAAGTCTGGAAGAAAAATGGGGTTTTCCTTCATTTCCTCATGTTTCAGATTCAGGATTTTCCTCCTGCTTCTGCTCAACACATTCTTAGTTCATGAGCTAGTTCATCTGTTAAATTTAAAATTAGACATCTATGGATTTCAAGGGTAGCCAATGTGAACTTGGAGTCTTGTTGATAATAGAATTGCTTGAAGCTGGTGTCCTGGATGTAAAATTGAGCTCTTTATTCTCTGTATTGCATTTCAGACCACCAATGAAGCCCCAAGCCTTCTCGGGCTAACTCACTCTCCAACTCCAGAAGATCCATTTTAATATTTGCAGTACAGTTCTCTTCAGTGAGTTCAACTGAATGAATAGTTAAATAAATAGCAAAAGATCAGTTTCTGTAGAGGAACAGTAATGCTGAATAATCTTAAATATTGCACATTTATGACTCTGCAAATGTTAAAAGCCTTAAAATGTACAGCTGATGAACGAATATGCCCTTCTGATAATGAAATATTTTTCCAGGGAACAAAACTCATTATTTAACAGCTGCACCATCCTGAGTGGAAGACATGCTCAATTCTGCAGACACTGATTTTTTCTTATCCAGTTGCTCTCTGGAGTTTGTTGATATGTCTTTGTCTCATTCAAGCTTTGAATACATTAGTTTCTTATCAACAACCCAGAGTTGCACATAGTAAGATCAGGATGAAAATAATAGTGTCTTGCTATTTGGTGATGAATGTTTGGCAAGAGAGGATATTTAAGCTAAAATGAAATATGACAAATGTATTGATTTAATAGAAAGATCTTGACTCCAGTCTTCCCTTGCCCATTAAAGCCGTCATATGACCTTAGAGAAATCACTTAAATTTCAGCCTTAGCTTCCTCATTATTATAATGAAAATACAAGACTGAGTCAGTACTATTCAACTGTGTATGTAAAAGCTGCAATCTTTCAGGAAATTTTAGTTGACATGGATTCTCTTTGACATATTTTTTTCTGCAGCTTGTTTCCTTAAGGACAGTATAAAACTTCACAATGATCTTACTTTACTATGTAACTGATTAATTTGTATTTGATCTCTATTTGTGATGGATTCAATGACCTGCTGTTGTCCCATCATCAGGGTCAGATACATATCTGTCTGATTTGGCTCTTCCTACCCAAAGATAATCTCAAGAACCACCTGTTCTATAACACCTTTTGTAACTACCTAACTTACACAAATCACTTCTTTTCTTTGCATTACAATGAAATAAGACTTCTCTTCCTCATTTATATTGTGTTATTTTTGACTACAAAAATTTTCCAGGTTTCATGAGACATGACTGCAGCAGCCTCTTGTCTGCCCAGTGTCTTCCCCACAGTGCAATTGAATGGATTCACTGGTCATGTTTTCTGTTGACTCGCTGCATGAGTTACTATTTATGGAAATTCTGCAGCCTTTTCCCAGGATCTCTACAGATGAGTTTGACCCTAACATGCAACTCTGTGTCAGTGAAACCTAAGTCTGTGGGGGGAGGTTAAGAGAAAGAAAACCTCTATTTGCTTGGGGAATACTGTCTTTTCTTTCTTACTCTTCTTGCTTTGACTACAGCAAAGATGCCTTGAACAGCTGCAGCAACATTGCAGCTGCAAGACAACCAAGATGAAGGAAAGGGTGAGAGACTCTCAAAGACTCAGGAGGTCTCAGCTTGTTAAGTTACAAATCGCTGATGTTGACTTAGCACTAGGATTTGTTTTTTTAAGAAAATTTTATAAAAAATTTCCATATATGGCCGTTCATTCCTGAGCAACAACTTGTGATGTTTTACAATGTCTCAAGGACAATATAGGGAAAACATTAGGAAAACAAAAAAATAAGTTTCTATGCTCACAGAGGTTACACTCAGTAAGGCAGTAAATGAGGTAAAAATTTAACAACAGGTGTAATAATTAAATAACAAGTAGTAGGAATAATGAGAAGGATTTAGGGTCTAATAAGTTCAATTTCAGGGGTAAAGTAGACAGAAATGTAAACTCAAACAGTCAAATATCAAAGAGAGTCAAACTCAGTAAGATATTTATTCAAGTGTTAACCGGGGGAAGAAGAATTCAGAATTCAGGTCCTGGATATGACCAATGCCAAGACCTAAGGCAGGCATAGGCCAGATCTGCTTGAAGGACAGCAAGCAGGGTGGCTGAAGGAAACACTCAAGTGTGTGTGTGGGGGGAGGGGGTACAGAGAAAGAGAGATCATGCAGAACCTCGTGGTATTGTAGAGTGTGAGCTTTTGCATTTTCTTCCAGGATGGAACGATCCTTTAGAAGGTCTTTGATTTCTAATGTAGATTGACAACATTTAGCTAGAAAAATCTAACCTGCTCTGTTGAGTGTAGAGAAGGCAAATGGGGTAGCAGAGAGAAACGTAGGCGGTCACTGCAGTCACCTAGTAGAGTAATGACTGCTGCTTGAGTCATGATGGTGACTGTGTAATTGGGAGAAGTTTTCTTCTTCTTTGGGATATAATTTAACAATGTAGAAGTTATTGCAACTTTCCTTCTAATCTGTTTTTAAACTCAGTTTTATTGTCATTTATATCTTTCTGTTTAAATTATAAAAACAGATTTCTAAATGTGTTTTAGTAGAAATTGTCAACCCCAGTCATTTTAGAATAATAAATACACATTCAGTTAAATTTGTTAAATATAAATACATTACATTATATATTAAGCTTAAATATATAGAATTTTACATTAAATATAAATTGCCAGTTTCCTAGGCATAGTCAATTGCATGACATTTGAAGATTTCAGACGCTGCAA
Organism: Ctenomys sociabilis; assembly: GCA_004027165.1. Taxonomy (NCBI): domain Eukaryota; kingdom Metazoa; phylum Chordata; class Mammalia; order Rodentia; family Ctenomyidae; genus Ctenomys; species Ctenomys sociabilis. The sequence continues at coordinate 79,433 of PVKA01006920.1, forward strand.
AGCAATTTTTTAGATGTTTTAAATTCCTAAGGTTCTGATACAATTAAATGTGTGAAATGACTAAAACCCAGTCCTAATTATTGTCTACAACTTAGAGGAAGACATTATAGAGAAACTGTTTCTGGCATTGTATAATCTTGCTGAGAAGCAGCTCAGCAAACTGAGAGATATTAGAGCGAGGCTAGGGGTAGGAGAGCACAGACCTGGAGGCTATGCACTGAGCTCGAGGTTCGGCTGTCCTTGGAAGAGCTGTGTGACGTCAATAAGTGACTTATCCTCTCTAAGCTTTACTTTTACTGCATAAAAGTTGGATCATAATGAAATCCTTGTAAAGACTGTAATAATGTGTGAAATGCCTAAAAATAATTTCCAGTACATCATTAGATTCAAAAATTGTTATATTTAGAAGAATCATCAGAATTTTCAACATAGATTTGACCTGCAAACAGATAACAAGGAGGCATCATTACATTTGTGTGTGTCTACTTTGTGTTTCTCTGCGCCTGTGCATGAATCGCTATGGTGTTTGAGAAAGAAGCTGTGAAAAACAGATCCTCAAGTGTATGCATCTCTTCTCACCTTAGACTTCTTACCCATCACAGGATTCTTAAAAGGTGAACTATTACTAGACACAATCGTTCTGCTCACACAAATTAGTGATCCTCAGTTCTGTCTCAGTGAGTTTGGCGAGTTTCTTGCTTTCCTTCTTTACACAGACTAAGGTGCCAGCATCTGGTGCTGTTAGGGAATACGACTGCATCTCCTTATCTGCAGGGTTGAAAAAGAAAGGGCGCACTCTGGTCCCCCAGTCCCCCCACTGTGTTCTGCAGCACCACGCCTTACATGGGTTGTTCTCTGATAGAATGTTTCTGTTTCTTATTTGACTAAATGTCTTGGTAAAAGAGGAGAGTCTTGCTGGAGAGATCAGTAACTATTTCTGATCTTACCTCCTTTTCCTCCCCAAACTCTGTATTCAGTACAATAAATGATTTTCCTTCTTCCCTTCCCATCCTTCCTTCCTTCCCTCCTTCCCTCCTTCCTTCCTTCCTTCCTTCCTTCCTTCCTTCCTTCCTTCCTTCCTTCCTTCCTTCCTTCCCTCCTTCCCTCCTTCCTTCCTTCCTTCCTTCCTTCCTTCCTTCCTTCCTTCCTTCCTTCCTTCCTTCCTTCCTTCCTTCCTACCTTCCTTCCTTCTTTTTCTTTCTGTATTTTAGGGAAGGGTCTACAGGGTGTTCACAATCTCACTACTAGATTGGACTCACAGTGATTCTCCTGTTAAACAGCTTTGCCTATTTAACCCCCCCCCCCCCCCC
>PVKA01006921.1:0-80711 GCA_004027165.1 Ctenomys sociabilis
TTCTTTCTTTCTTTCTTTCTTTCTTTCTTTCTTTCTTTCTTTCTTTCTTTCTTTCTTTCTGGGTCCTTGTAAACTTTTTTGCTCTAAGATTTATACCTGATGATTGCCACTGCACATCTGTGCTGAATATAGATGCTATCTTTCTAGTTGTCCCCCATATTGGATGCACAATGCATTGTCCCCTCACCCACCAGTTTTCCTTACTTGGATCCATGTTCAACACCACTTGTGATGAACCAGAGTAGCTTGAGATTCCAGGGAAAAATGGTGAGAGGATGAAGAAATAAAGATAAGGGAGTAAAGCTGAGGTCAAGGAGAGACCTCTCTCTACTGATAGGAGAAAGGAATTGCTCAAACACTTTAGGGCCTTTATTTATATACTTGACAATGTTAGTATAACGTGACACAATGTTGACCAGTAACCAATGGCTGGAGGTATCTCAGGCAAGGTGTTTCTCAGTACTGAAGCAGCTTGATTGCTTCATACTCCGATTGGCCCTGCACTGCCTTCATATATAACAGTTATTCCCAGCTTCAACAGCTCTCTATAGTCTCTAGAGTTGATTTATGACTGGCTAACACTTATGTCTATCTAATGTGTTTGAACAAGAAACTATTATTATTACCCAAAATTAAATTTTAAAGCATACTTTAAATTAAGACTACCAAAATAACAGTGGTAAGTTACATTAAAACTTACAAATACTACTATTTTCCACTACTGATATAAATGCAGACTGGTGTAACCATTGTGGAAATCTATACAGAGATAGCTAAAAAAAAAAAAAAAAAAACTAGGAGTAGAAGTCCCAACTAATTCAGCTATTCCCCTTCTGGGTATTTTCTCATGATTATAAAAGCATTACACCATAGTTAAACATGGGCACAATTTATAATAGCTGAATCTTAGAAACATCTCAAATGCCCAACAGAGGAATATATTATTTTTTATTAATTTTATTGAGAAAGAAATAGCAATGAGACAATTTCAAAACTGATTATTAGGACAGTTTCCTACTAATAATAATTAATATATTGCATATTGTTTTCTTCCTGGTGGTTATTCATAGTATAAAATCCAGAGGTGACATCCTGTTTGCAAACACAGTACAAATCTTTCTTCTAATTGATTTAAGAGACAGTAGCTATATATCTGTCTTAACTATTTTGTATATACAGATATGAAATAGTCTTTCATTTGTATCCCCCTTTTTGTTTAGTTTTGTCAGTTAGATATTCCATGCCATTAAAATATTGTGGATCTATGAATTCAGCAAAATAATCCAATATAGTCCAGTAGTCCATAATAGTATATTATGGACTCCATATAACCTGAGGAATGTATTAAATATGTATGGTCTCTTGTATACCATGCATGCTGGGCTGGAGAGATAGCTCAGTGGTCTAAGCACCTGCCTGCAAATGCAAAGACCTGAGTCTGACCTCAGATTGTGACACTTCCAAAACTGGGCATGATGGTGCATATGTATAGTCCAAGGGGTTGAGACAGGAGGATCAGTACTCTGAACTGCATAATGAGACCCTTTATATATAGATACACTAAACCAAATTCTTTGAAATAAATAGTAAATCTACTCAGCCATAAAGAAGAATTAATTTGCGATTTTGATAGGTAAATGGATAAAGCTAGAGACTGCACTCAAGTAAAATGAATCACACTCACATGTGTGAAGATCATATTGTACTCCTATGAGGACCTTAAAAAGTATATAAAATCCAAAATGCGTGATAGTATTTTGGAGTTTATATACTCATTTTCAAGTGAGAAGTAATTGTTCTAAATTAAAAAGGAACTAGGATGGATGGAAAAGTAAAGGAAGAAAGGTGAGGAAAAAAAGTAAGATATTTGTAAGATCAGTAGTGTATATTTGTTCACTGAAGAGAAAGTTTTGTGCTAATATCAGAGGATTTTCTAAATATATATATATATTAAAAAGTATATGTTTAGAATTAGCCAGCTGGATTCAGTTTAGATGATCCCAATTTTATTGGCAATACATCATAATCAGGAGCTAGTTGAACATATGCTTTCCTCTCTCCATCAGGCCTGATTGGGGTATTGACCTTGGCAATATTGATGTCATTGAGCTTCTTCATAGCTTGTTTGATTTGGTACCTTTTGGCTTCGACATCCACAATGAACACGAGTGTGTTGTCCCCAGTCTTTTTCATGACTGACTCTGGTCAAGGCGAACTTGATGATAGCATAGTGGACATAGCTTGTTTCTCCTGGGGGCACTCTTCCAAGGTCATTTAGGCTGCTTCCAGAGCCACAGTATCATGGGAAGGCAACGTTCATATCTTCTTCTGTGGATGCCTTTCAGCATGGACTTCTTGGCCTTCAAAGCTTTTGGTTTGACTTCAGCTTTGGGAGAGGCAGGAGCTTCCTTCTTCACCTTTGGTACCATCTTGGTAAAAAGAAAACAAACAAACAATAACAACAAAAAAGCCAACCCATACTTTTTATACTGATTAGCTACTTTAAAGATGATTTACTTTCATTCCATTAAATTATAAATAATATTTGAAATTTGAAATTTTCTATTCCTATAACTCATATAATAGTTCTTCTGGGCCAGGATGTTAGTTCAGTGGTATATGCAAGTGCCTGGCAAGTGCATGGTCCAGAGTTTGCTTTCTGGTACCACAATAGATAGATGATGGATAGATAGATAGATGATAGATAGATAGATGATAGATAGATAGATAGATGATAGATAGATAGATAGATGATAGATAGATAGATAGATAGATAGATAGATAGATAGATAGATAGATGGATAGATGATAGACAGACAGACAGACAGACAGACAGATAGATTTTTATGTATTTTGTACCGGGTCTCACTGCACAGCTCAGACTCATAGTGATCCTGTTTTCTACTCACCCATTGCTGGGATTATAGGCACGTGCACCATGTCTGGATCTCACAGGCCAACTCAGCATGACCATGGGCAGGGATGGCACAGCCTACTGTGGATCAAACCCTGGTCCCTGCCCTTGCATAAGCAGGCACTATCCAGTGAGGTATCATATATGATATGGATTGCCATGAGTTTGACACCAGCTTAGGCTACATAGTGAGTTCAAGCCAGCCTGAACTGCATAGAAACACTGACCAAAAATAAAATAAAAGTGGGCGTATGTATCTGACTCCCTCTTATTACTCCCTCTCATTATTGGAGATTCATAATACAATAGAAATATTAGTGTTGAATGTATGTATTTACACGAATATCAGTTTACATAAAGGAGTAATATTATTACTGCTATCAAGAATCATTTTGATTTACTGTTTTTACTTTAATAATCTCCACGTGTAATTTAAGTTGTCATTGATTTTTAACTAATATCAAGTGATTGTATATGAGAGAAAGAATTATAATGAATAAAAAATTATAATGAGTAAAAATAGAAAACTTTGGAGTCTGTCACCGGTTCAGCAGCACAGTTCCTGTCTGACAGCACAAAGCCTTGAGTTTGATTAGGGTCTCCCCCCCAAAAAAAGTTTAAATTTTCATTTACATAGATTACAGAAATCATGGCAAATTAAAGTGGTGAGATGTCAGAGATTAGTGTCTAGGGAGACACAAACTATACTTCTTTTGGTGTTGATGATATTCTGTTTTATCGTTATAAAGTTGGCCAAATGTAGTTTTCTAATAAATTTTTTATCTTTAGATAATTTTGTATTTGTACCAGTTTGCAAAAGAATACAAAATAATGCCACACAAATCTTGTACAATTTCCAATAATTTTAGCATATTAAAATTATCACATACTTATCAAAGTTAAGAAAGCAATGATCAAATTATACTAACAATTAAATTTCAAACTTTATTTAGATTTCACTGGTTCTTTCATGAATGATCTTTTTCTATATTAGCATCAAATCAGCTCTATTATATTTTGCCTTAGTATCAAAAAAATCATGGAGGTGTGCACTTATACAATATCTCCCTTTCTGTCTTTTATGTAACCACTTTATAAAGAAAGAAATTTAAATTTGTATGCTCAATAGAGAACAAATTGTGAAATGATTAATTCAAGAATCCTAAAGATTAAGTTTCTTTACAGATTTTTGGTAAATATACTCCAGCTAAGACTGAAACTAAAATTACAAAATGAATATTTCACACAGCATATAAGAACTTCCAAAAAAAAAATGAAATCAGAAATGTTGTATGGAAAGGTCCTGAATCATTATATTCTATCCATTGACCTAGAATGAATTTTCTTGAGAAAAACTCCTAATGGAAAAAGTTACTGAAAGTATGAATAATAAATATAAAAACTAAAGAAAAAATCCTAACCTAGTTTAATACATATAAATATAAGTAATTATTTCATTATTATAATTTGTATCAGCTATGAAATGACATTAGATATAATATGGATGAAAATAGTAATGGGAAATGTCTTACTTAACTGTGTTATGATTTGCCTATGGATAGTGGGCACACAGAAGTATTTCTTTTACTACCTAAAAGCCTTTGTGCAGGTCTGTAACCTTTATTATTTGTATTTCTCTTATCACCATGATTTTTAATCTTTATAAATGCATTATTCACTTTTTCAGCTCTTTAACAAAGTGATTTCCTTGAATACTCAACCAACTAATTTAGAAGCTTGTTTCTTTCTCTTTCTTTCTTTCTTTCTTTCTTTCTTTCTTTCTTTCTTTCTTTCTTTCTTTCTTTCTTTCTTTCTTTCTTTCCTTTTTTCTTTTTACATTTGCTGTGCTAGCTCCCTGGTCCTAAATAATTTTATACGATATCCATTGCTTTCTTGTCATAATATTGATTACAGATGATTAAATTCCCATACTGTAGTAAAATGTCATCTTTCACTGACAAAGGAACTAGAAACTGTGGTACAGGGTTTCAGGATAAATCCTGAGGGGATCTGGCTAACCTTGTCAGATACAATAGCTACATTTCTTGTTTTATAGGTCTTGCTTTATCTTGGTCTTAACCATCCATCAAAAAAGTATAAAAACAAAGTATAAAAAGTAAAGCCATATTAATATGCTGAGCTGTAAAAGGCTGAAATCAAGAACTTCTGACATTGCCAGTCTTACAGAAAACCCACTACTATTATGGATTACTGGAATATTTTGGAATATTTTGCTGAATTCACACATGTATAATATTTAAATGACAAAGCTAAGCAAAAACGTGGATACAAATGCACAACCACTTTGTATCTGTATATTCAAATAGTCAGGATAGATGTACAGCTACATTATCTTAATTCAATGAATAAAAAGATTTCTTCTAATAGTGTTTGTGGAGAAGATATCATGTCTGCATCTTGTACAATGAATAACCACTAAGACGACAATACACAATGTATTAATTATTGAATCTGCCTTAGTAATCAGTTTTGAAACTGTCTCATTGCTTTTCATTTCTCAATAAAATTATTAAATAAATAAATAAATCTGCCAGTTAACCTTAAAAAAAGATAATAAAGTCATCTTTGAAGTCATTTTGTTTAATTTTTTTATATCATTACATGTATCTGGTCCAGGGTCTCACTATGCAGCTTGGACTCAAGAATCTTCCTGTTTGCAGCCTCTCCACTGCTTTCTCCTCTGCGACCATGCCGGACTCGGTGGTTAGCTCAGCATGCCTGCGGACAGGGTCGGGGGCGCCACTTTGTGCCGGAGGTTGAACTCTAAATAGGAGCGTAGTGTGCTGAGAGCTATTTTATGGTCCTTAAGGCTAAAATTTCTTTATCAACAGTGGCTATGTTCTTGCTGAGTCATTGTGAATCCTTTCATTATGGGTCAGATGTTGAAAAATAATGACTATGTGAGGAAATGAATGAATGAAGTCACTGCAAAAGTTAATTTTTTTTCATAGTTGAAAGTATTTCTTCCAATCCCTATATTCAATTTCACAAACAAAATGATTTGCTTCATTTTTTTTAGTCAATGGCAAATACACAACACTCAGTGCAATACTTTAGGTTTTCATTTAACCTGAAGTTGCCAGAGCTGATCCTATCATATATGTCTTACCTGAGGAAGGCTGACAACTTCTTTCTTAGCGTTTCTTTACATTTCTATTTTAATATGGACACTGCTGTTGTATTAATTCCCAGTTAAAGCTACCTTTCTGACAGTACTGTCTTTCTCCTTTCTTATTTTCTCCTTGTAGTCATGTTAAATTTCAGATCTTTTTCACTTACATTGTTGACGGTTCACAACTCAACTGTCCTATATTCTAAATTTAGCACTGTATCTAAGTAAAGTAACATACTAGGAAATAAATCATTCAGCTATTACCACTGTCTAATACTGTTTTTCTTGTTTTGTTCATTGACACATTTAGGGGCACTTGTTGGTGATTTTTTTGCAAGAAGGAATTCATAAAAGATATATACAACATTGGTATAAATTTGCAGGTGCATGACTTGCACTGAAGAAAAATAATTTTTGGGACATGTCACTAGAAGATGTGAGAAAGATTTATTAGTGATTTGAGGACAAAGTCAAGAGTCGGTTTGCTCAGAGAAATGTGGTACACTGTGGCTTGAGATTAGACCATGGCAAACTGGCTAGGCAAGTAAGTTCAATCCTTCCATCACTGGGACTCCAGGACACTTGTGCAAAGCAGTTCCCAATGTGCCGTCTCTGAGACCAATCAGAAAATTCAGACTTCACTTCCTCTCATAAGAACTCAAGAAATGTTTTGATAGGATGAGCTAGGTTTGATTGTATCTAAGAGGAGTGAGAGATCCAAAGGACAATAGCCATTGATTTGGAGGCCACTCTTGTCTCTTTGAGAAGCCCACATTGTGCTTTGAAGAGTGTATTTCTTTTCTTCCCTATATTTAGCTGACACTCATGCTGCCACAATATTTCTTTTCTTTTCCTACTTTTAGTAAATGTAAACTCACACTATCTTTTGTTCTTGTTTTGTCTAATTCTATGTTGAGTACAAGAAGAACTTACAAAGAATCACCAATAAACTTCATTACCCAAGAACCCAGCAAAAATACTATGAGTCAGAGTTGGGTACAGTGGCCTCTCAAACTATGACTGGCCTCACCAAAAACTTGGATTACCAATGGAATTTTAGGTTTAACTTACTGTGTGTCTTAGTTACTTTTCTCTTGATGCTGGGACAAAGTATCTGACAGCCAAAATTAAGGGAGGAAAGTTTATTTAACCTACAGTTTGTGAAGGTTTCATTCCATAATCAGTTGGTCCAAGCCAGAGTGGCACATGGCAGAGGGCAACAGTTCATGGCTGTGGAAAACAACAAAACAACAAAAGGAGCAAAAGGAGGAGCAGCGTCAGGCTGCAAGCCTCTTTCCCTCCTTATATTGCATTCAGGATCTCAACCCCAGGGTGGATAGAGAGCTCACTCCATAATCCAAGAATTGGATCTTGAACTGATCACAATATTAAGAAGTCCACCATGAGAAGCCCTCATTGCATGAGGCTTTGACAGGACATCTAGACACAAACCATTATGTTACCAAAGTACAAGTTGGTACCCAAATGCCAGCTGCTTGTGCTGTTATAAATCAAGACTATCAGAGCTAGGAAAGCATATGTAAGCATTAATAGGAGCCAAGATGGGAGTGTTTGTTGATTTGATTTCAGTTAGTATTTAAAATAATTACTATAATTACTTCTATCAGTATGTCTCCCCCACCAAAGTGAGAAAACAAGCAAAGGAAGGATAGGGAGGTTAAAAAAAAGACATTCGGAAGTGAAAAGCATAGTGTTAAAGACAGAAATATACAAGTTTAGGCCAGGTTTTAGTTGTAGAAATGTTGAGATCAGCTAAGCCCGAATCAGGTCCAAGTGGGCCAGACTCTCTTGAAGAGACAAAGGGCACGAGAGCCAGATGCCTGATGTTCTTGGAAAGGGGACTCTCATTCTGAAATGTAGCCACTTCCTATTTCGTTCTCCTTATTTGCAAGCCAAAGATGTCAACTGGAATGTCGAGTACAGTACAAAATTACTATTTCTAGTAAACTAGGCACATTTTTATAGCTTTTTGGTGAATATACTAATGTATATTACACAACCTTTTTATTATGAAAAAGTTAGTCAAGGGGTGCTTTGGGAGATTTGGCATGCCTTTGGCATATGTATTGTGCTGCCAAAGCAAGCATTGGCATGCTTTTGGGTTTTTCTATTATTTCTTATGGGAAACATAGTCTTAGTATATAATAAACTTGAGTTACACTTAGACCTCAGGAATTAATTGAGTTCCTAAGTCAAACCTACACTGTATTTTTAAAAGTATGTCAAGATCGATTTTCTAGGCTATGCATTCTTCCTTCCTGTCAAGTTCCCATGCAAATCATTTGCATGTGCTGTAAGTTGACACGTACTGCATCAATAGCATGTCCTCCTTGCTGAAGTAAGCACAGCTACCACATGAAAAGGACAGATCTGCAGTTAAGATTTGCATGTTTATTGCCTTAGAGACCTTTTGCACCTTTCCGGAAGGGAGAAAGGCTCGAGTGCTGTGTGTGTCTTGAACTTGTAGTTAGATACAACTGTAAAATCTCCATTTGCTGTCTCCTTTCTATCAAGTATTTGTTTTTCCTATTTATATTAATTGTCTATAAAATCTGAATAAGCAATCTGCACTTAGAAGGGAAAGAGAGATAAAGAGGAAGCAGGAGAGTGAGAGAGAGAGAGAGAGAGAGAGAGAGAGAGAGAATGTTAGTACCATTTAATCTGTACCTGCAAATTACTTGAGTATTTTGTTCTCTTCAAAGTAAGTAGATTGAATATTTTCATAATATCTAAATGCAATTTAATTGAGTTTACCGGGACAGAGTACAAATCTACTCACTTCATTAGATCTCAGCAGTTAAAAATGACTTTCCTCATAGAGATGTAAGGAGGGCTCATCACAGCTATCTGTACTTTTCTTTTTTCTTTCCATTTATCTTTTCATGAACTGTGAGCTCATCCATTGATTTTTTTCTGCTATAAAGACTGGTAATTTCCCAAGTGATTTTCTTTCTGTTCAGAAATCCCATTGACCTTATGCATGATTTCTAATACTTATCTCCTCCCCTTCACTTCATACTCACCCAATCAGTGATTCTGTTAATGAAGAAATATATTTTTGTCACATTTCTAGGGCCGAAGAGAATGCAACATAGGGTGGAAAGTGCTTTATAGTAAGTACAAGAAAGAATCAAACAGTAGTTTCATACATTATTATTTCAGGGCCTTGTACAATTCCTTAGTATATTTGACCCTCATTTGCCTAGTATTCAAAAGAAAAAAAGGCTGTAATTTGATTTCCGGTAAAATTACATCTACTTTTTACATAATTAACATCAAAAAGTGTAAATTTTATATTCCTAAGAAACAAACTCTAATAGCATATCCCCAGACAGTTTTAAACGGAAGCTAATGAAGTCTTTGATCTTCAGAGCCTAGAGTGTACTATGACCTCTTTCTGTGCTCTCTTTTCACACTGTGTATAGCTATTGCCTTTGTGAAATTAAATATATATATATTTCCCCACAGTTAAGATCACTATAATTTACCCATTAAATTTTATCTTTCTTAGAATTTCCCTCATGTTTATTGGAAATGGATTAATGAAATTGCATTTCTACTCTCCACAAGCTTCATTGGGATAATCCTAGCTTAGATTTGGTGAATTATTTTTATATTTGTATGATATGTCAAAATTTTATAATAGAAATAGATTTTTTATCATTTTAAATGATGTCTATAAATACTCCTTCTTCTTAGGCATTAAATCGCTCTTCAACTTCATACGAAGTTTTAGGATCAAGAGTCAATTATCTTTATAAATCTGTAATTCATTAGAAGTCATAAAGGAAATATAATATGTGGGAAATACTCAAGTCAATAGATGGTGATTCCATATAGAATACCTCACAGTATGATTCACAATATAAATAGCACTAGCTGTAACACCCATAAGAAAATGAAAGCATGGTTCACTAAAAGAGTAAAATATATTTCTACCTTTCCTTCTTCTATAACATCCGCACATGCATGGATTGTTAGGATGCTAGTGAAATAATTAATTTTCATTGAAAAGGGATGTTCCTACATCCTAGGAAAACTTGTATATATTTCTCCCATCTTTTAATTGAAGAATTCCATAAAATACACTTTACTAGAATGTTTCTATGTGTATGTCACATGCACAGACACAAACTATATGGAAATTAAGTTCACTTGTCTATAAGTTAAGAGTCTTAAGCAGCTTTAGTCACAAGAGTATGTCTTAAGTTACCTGAAAATACTTGTCCCATGTTACCAGATAAAATGTTAAGTTGAATTTGTTACTGATCTTTCAAAGGCTGTAATTCTTAAATTTTTATACATTGAAAAAAAATTGAAAATTTCACTATCTTCTGTGTTCTGTGGGCACATGCTTCATAAAAAAATGTTTTTAGTATTTTTCTTTTAAACTCTTTTATTAGAAACTTCATTTATTCTTATAATTGCAAATGCTACTTTCAATTAATTACTTAAAAAAGGAACATGTGAAAACAGTAAAATGTCATAAAAATGAATACATGCATTACTGAAGCAAGTTTTTGTCATTACTTAAACAAAGACAAATGATCAAATATATAAGTCTACATTATCTATTCTTTTATTCACACATAATCATTGAGATGAAAATATAAAAATGAACTAAGAGAAAAATTTATGATGTAAAAACTTAGAGCAATCAAGCCTTTTTTCACGACTATAGGATTGAAGAAACAGCTTAGTATGCAATCTGAGCTCAGCTCCGGTGGGGAAGAGAAATTGGGGAAGTTTGTGTCACCTGTTTCTTTACTAATTTTACTCAAAGTAAAAATTTCTCATATATTGGGGCCAGGGAATTCTCTTATATTGATAGTCAGAGAGACTTTATAACATGGAGCAATCACCTACAGATTTTAGGCTCTTGCCCTGTAATAGAAATAAGGCACTAAAAAGCCAACTTTCTTGGTGATTTCATTTCACGGTGATGTTTTTAGGTCTTTCAGAATGATATTCTTGTGTTATAAAACTGGCAGAAGCTTTTGAAAAGACTTACATCTCCAAAAAGCAGAGGTCAAATTTACAAAGGCAAGTTTTGTAAGGTAAATTCAAGGAGATTGGAGGAGGTGGAGAATGAAAAAAAGCTTGCTTTTTCATCCCAAATTGTACTGAGAATAATGGGAAATGGTCGTGACTGGCAAGGATTCACAATTGCTCTATGTTCATGAAGCTTCTAATTTTATTAGACTTTATTTTAAAAAGTTTTAGTTCTGCAGACAAATTTTTGCAAGGTACAGAGATTTCCTATATACTACCTACACCTACACCTACATATATATAGCCTTCTCCATAACAATCATCTTAGGCCAGAGGTTTTAGTTTTTATAATTGCTGAGTAAACAAAAAAAAGTGTAATCATTTGAAGTCCTTCGTTTATATTAAGGTCATTACTTGGTAATGAATGAACTATGGGTTTGGCCAAATTCATAACATAAATCTAACATCAGAGCAATACATAATGTAGTTTCACTGCCTTACAAATCCTCTGCACTGTGTTTCACTTATTTATCTCTCCTTATACCTTAATTCTGGAGAACTAGTGATCCTCTTAGTAACTGTAGTTTTTCTTTTTTGTTACTGTTGTTTTACTTCCACAGCATCATTTAGTTTGAATATTATGATATTTATTCTTTCCATGTTTTTTTCATTTTTCAATATGGATTTATATTTTCTTTCATGGATTGATAATTTATGTATATTTAAAAACAAATAAAATTTTATTGTCCAGATATATTAGTGTTTATCCTATTCACCCACTAGGCAACATCATTTGTGCTTCCATGTTTTCAATATGAACAAAGATACGCTAACCGTGTGTTTACAGATTTGTGTGTAGACCTATTTTCAGTTCTGTTGCAAAAATGTGAGGAAAGTGATTCTTAGATATTATGAGCAGTCTCTTTAATTTGTGCACAAAAGCCTCAATGTATTTCCCTAAGTGGTTGTATGAAATGCCCTTTGTTCCACATCTTCACAATCATTTGGTCTTGTGTATGTTCTCAAATTTGTCATTATAACAAGTGTGAAGTTGTGCCTCTATGAAATTTATCTAGCAATCTCAACCCACAGTTCTCTCACCTGATTTGTTAATTCTTTGATCTAAACTACATCTTAGAATATCACTGCCCTAATCAACGTATAAGATTTCATTTTTATATATCTTAAAATGTTTTCTTTTCTAGTTTTTATTAGTATTTATTTGCTGTCCATAGTTAATTCACTGTGGGGAGTTGGTGCATGTACTAAATTATCTCACTGGAATATATTAAGACATTTCAAGTTGAAAGTTTTACAGTATCAACTTTTAAATTCATCTTCATTTCTACACTATTTAGCATTTTGTTACTCTGTTGACTTCATAATTGTATTTTTCTGTCTTGTCCTTTTATTCATCTAATACTACAACATTCCTAGCCTTTGAATAACATAATTTTTTTTTTTTTTTTTTTTGCGGAACTTGGGATTGAACTCAGGCCCATGCTCTTGCCAGGGAAGCACTTATTCTACTGAGCCATCTCCCCAGTCCCTGAGTAACATTGTTCTTATCCATAGCATTAAGTGTTACCCAGTAACACAGAAACAATGGCTTGCATGTGTACAAGTGTTCAATTTTAAGGAAGTAACTCATGCTACTGTAGTGGAATCTATAGGGAAGACTAATAAAAAATATTTCAGTCAAAACTGATATTTTAGTTGTGGGAACAATACATTTTAGAAAGACAGGCTATTTATTTATTCATTTATTTATTTTGCCTTCCTAGGGCTTCACTGTCTTTGATCTAAAGGGTTTCTATTGGTTTCTGTGATGTATTCACACTGCAAAGCTTGTCTGCTTTGCTCAGAGTTACTAATGCAGTGTGAGTCACAAGTGAGTGTTATTGCCCTAAATCCATTCAGGGAATTGTTCACATGAAATCAGTGTTGCCTTACTGTTAGCCCACATTGGCAAAGTGCTACAGACATTGTTAAAGGTCACGTTATTTTTCTAATCTGTGGAAACTAAAAAGACAACATGAAAATAGACAGAAGCAATTCTGAGACACGTGAGAAGAATAATGGGCATGGAGGTGAATAAAGGGAGGTGCTTGAGAGGTGGTCGCTACCCAAACATATGTGTGCACAGAATCCCATGCTGAAACTTGACATTTAACAAAATTAATTACAAACACATTTAGAGCTGGGGAGAAAACTTAGCAGTCTAAGTGTCTGTCTGACAAGTTCAAGGACCCAGGTTCAATCCCTGGGGCAGCATGTCCTGCTGGGTCCCAAACCCCATGTAGGGAGTTACACCCAACAAAATGGGTGTGGTGGTGCATACTTGAAATCCAAGCTCTAGGGAGGCTGAGACAGGAGTATCACTATGAGTCTGAACTGGGTAGCAAAACTCTGGATCAAATAAATAAACAAATAAATAAATAAATAAATTCTTAAATTAACAGTGAATTTAAAAGTAAAATATTAGTAATGCAGGTCTTATACCAAATGACATTTATTAAATAATAATTTTCAAGGAAAGATAAATTTAAAAAATTAAATTTCAAATTAAGGAATGGTATTAGAATATTTGAAAAAAATCAAAGTGTATAAAACACTAGTAGCTTCCCATTTCATGATATTTTTTCTTATATTTATATTTTGTCTCCCAAATATTTAAGAATTATACATACATGAAAAATTTAAACATAAAATATCATATACATATATGTATATGTCATTATCACTGTGTATGCGTGTGTATGAATACTGATCAATTCAAAAAGAATCTTTCTCCAATCAATATTAAATGTTTTAGCAAGTGATTTCTACATATCAAGAAATGTAAAACTAAAGCATTGGACATCAGTATTCAAAAGGATACCACAGCATATGTTCTCGTAAGCGTTATTTTTCATTTAAATATTCACTAACATCTTAAATAAATATCTGCCTGTTATTTTTTAGTACACACATACGATTGCTATAGAAAATTAAATTACATTTAAAATATTTTTGTTATTTACCCCTTAATAATTTTTATATTAATTTTGAATAAATGCAATAAAGATCATTCTTATGCATTGTATACACAGATTATTTGTATTTGCAAATTTTATAATCATACCTTTTTTTTAATTAACCACATTTGATGCAGAAAATTTAATAAAATGTAAGTATTTGAAATGGCAACATTTTGTAATTTCAATGTTCACATTAACTAACCTATATATTGGTAAGTGGCTTAAATATTATTTGTCCCTGAATTTCTACAACAATCATTTAATATTCCATTTCTTTTCAAAATATGTCTATTTAACTTCTTTTTTCATGGTATTCCTGAGTTCTTTATCCAACCTAACCCTTAATCATTCAAATAAATAAATTCCTCCAGCTAATTGTTCTACTATTATAATTCAAACAGTTTAAAGCAAGTGATTCTGAATATCTGAAGAACCAAGGTATTTCTATAATTAATCCTTCAGAATAAAAGATAAGACTGAGAAGGAAATTTCAGTTTGATCTTGATCATCTTAGATTAGAATTTGCCACTTCTTTTTAAAAGAATTTTGCATATATGTAATGTCATCAATATACTTATGATCATTAAAGAAATTCAACAATCACTAATTGCATATTCTAAAAAAAGAACCTCATTATCTGTTGTAATTTTATACTTCATTAAAGCTTTTTTGTGTGTATCATACTCTTTCTCATCATCAAAGAGTATGAGAAGCTCATTAACTATCTTGAAATGACAAATTACTTTCTTCTCTTTGACTACAAACTTCTCTTTTTATCAGTAAGTATTTTCCTTCAAGATTATATTTAATCATTTTTGCCCTTTAAATGATTTACTTCTGAGAAATCATGAACAATTTTATAATTAAATGTTTTGACAGAAAAAAGCTTATCTATTTTGCCAAAAAGCGTAGATACAGATTGCCTCACTGCATAAATGTCTTTATCCCTAAGAGTGTGCAAAGAAGTATATGAGGGAGATCATAAACACCAAAATAATCCTTGGGCTTTATTATTAAACTATGAACAATTTAAGATTTTGCTGAAAATGGGAAGATGAGTATGAGTCTGAGCTGTGTAGTGAGACCCTGTACCAAACATATTAAAAATAAATAAATATAAATTTTAATGTACCAATTTATATCTTATTTGCTTTATTATGCTTATGTTATATAAGTGAACTTTTTCCTACTGATAATTGTGAAGATTATTTATTTATTTATATTTATTTATTTATTTATTTATTTATTTATTTTTGTCTTTTTGAGACAGGGTCTCACTGTGCAGTTCAGGCTGGCCTTAAGCTCACTTTGTAGCTCAGGCTGGTCTCGAACTCACAACAATCCTCCTGCCTCAGCCTCCCGAGTGCAGGGATTACAGGGCCGCTCCACCACACCCGGCTTGTGAAGATTATTTAGAAGATTACTTATTAGATCATTTAAATGTGAGGAAAAGGTTCTTCTGTGACATTAGGAAATGACATTGAGGCTTTTTTGTTGATATTGTTCTTCTGGATTGCCTAACTTGATATTAAAGGATAAATTTTGTCTGTATCTTACTAGTAATATAAGAAAATAAATACAGTACGTTTCACTGAGCTGAATGAATGGGATGAACTGCACGGCATAGCCATCAATATTCTAGGTCCCATAAAGTGCTGTGGAATATAGCACATCACGTAAGAAAAGTCAAATTTTTCTTGTTTGCAAATGGAGAAAGGAGCAAGAAAATCAATCAGGATGGCTGGAAATTATGCATTGTATCAATAGGGCTGCATTTTCACAAACTTAATTATAGTTTTATTACATGAGTTATTACTGCTTATCGAGAATGTAAACACTCCAGACTTTAAAAAATACTATACAGATAAATACTTTAGTATAATCTAAGGAATACTCAAATAATGTTTGAAAATAAGCTCTGGCCTAATGTTCAAAATCACATATCACTGTCTATTTCTGTGTTACATAATTGAAGATATCACTTTATCAATTTTAACATGGGCATATATAAATCTGCGGTAGTATAGTAAAATTAGCTATATTTCTTTCACATAATGAATTCTTTATAAGTGCATCTGAAATAAAATTTACCTAGCTGGTTATAATTTTAATTAAATGATACATAGACCTTGCACTTTAGTGTATTTTGGAGTAATTTTATAAGTACAATATTAATGCAAAGGAAATATTACAATTAACAAATTTATTTATTTTTATTTATTTATTTATTTATTTTTTTTTTGTCTTTTTGAGACAGGGTCTCACTATGCAATTCAGGCTGGCCTTAAGCTCGCTTTGTAGCTCAGGCTGGGCTCGAGCTCACAACAATCCTCCTGCCTCAGCCTCCCGAGTGCTGGGATTACAGGCATGCGCCACCACGCCCGGCTCTATAATTAACAAATTTAAAAAGTGTATAGTAGATGCAGTGGCTGGGTTTGATCCATGGCAGGCTGTGCAGGCCCCGCTCCTGGGGCACACCAAGGCAATGATTGAGATTGAGCATGGTGGCATGCATCTGTAATCCCAGCACCTGAGAGGCTGAACACAGTTGGAGCACTACACGTCTGATCTACGTCGTGAGACCCTGTAGACCCAGTAGATCATTACTAAAATACAAAAAAAAGTAGTAATTGATTTGCGGTCTGGGACCATCATATACATATATATGCACTGTATTTTCACTTCTTTGTAAACAGAACAGATTCTGTTGACATTTATTTCATTCAGAATGGCAGTACTGTGGCAATTTCCCATGGCATAGGTAAGTGTGCAGAGCGATAAGTAGATCAGAGCCGTAGCTGGGTGCACCAGTGTTCTGCTTCCATAAGAAGCAGGTGTCTAATCAACACAAATCTAGAACTGAGAACTAGGATATTGGCTTTGACAGCATGTCAATCTACTCTTGATTTTTCCTTATTTTGTTTCTCTGCATATACCTAAGGCAGTTACTAGTTTGAATTTTCTTATTATTTTACAAGAAGACAGTGTTACTACATATATGATCATGATTGTACAATAATTGCTTAAAATTCTGTATTTAGCTTCATATCTTCTGGGACATCCTGATTTTGTTTAGTCATTCTTAGATAGCTATTAGTTTATATCCCTACTTCATCTGTAAAGGGCAACTCCTTTCAAATGTATTTTTGTTTTGTTTTGTTTTTTCTGTATTTTAGAGAGGGGTCTACAAGGTGTTCAGGGTCTCACTACTAGATTGGACTCGTAGTGATATGCCGGTTTACAGCTTCCTAAGAGCTGGGATTACAGGTGCATACCACCATGCCCAGTCTCAATTGCCATCTCAGTACACCCCGGTAGCAGGGCCAGCAGGGCAGGCCCTAGAATCGAACCCCTGGCTCTTGTGCCTGCTTGCATGCACTTTAATCCTCTGAACTACTTGGCTGTCCCTTTATAGCTATATTTAGTATCACATTCTAAAAATGTTTTGCTCTATTTTCAGTTTCATGACTATGTATAAAAACAATTATTCATAAATATTATTTTTTTCATTAAAAAATATATTATGATCTTGTCCTTAGTAAATAAGTGTATTGCTACATTTTCAACAATCAAATGTAATAATCTTTCTCTTACAAAATACATTTATTTCATTATATGTTTGCATACATGTAGTGTACATTTATATAAGTACATATATATTTCCTCAAGTCAGAAATTGTTATTAATATTAATTTTATTCAAGTAGATAATGTTTTCAGATGCTTTTGACTATACTGCGTGAAAAATACCATCAGTTGAGTTGAAAATACATACCTTGCTTTTGCAACAGCTTTTCTGCTCTGAAACAAAGCAAAACAAAACAAAACAAGCATAACAATCCACCTCACAACAGAAAAAAACAGAATAGTTTTGGATTTTGCTAAGACATTCAATAAAACAATATATTCTTGGTTGAAAGCAATATATTATTGGTTGAAAGCAATATATTATTGATCAGTACTTTAATCTGTTCATTTTGTTATTTTTCTAATACAATTGTTTATTTAATTTTTTAAGGATTGTGTGTGTGTGTGTGTGTGTGTTACAAGTGTAAGCGACTATTTAGGATTGAAACTCTTTTATGATACCAGCTTTTCTTTACTTCTGTAGGCCTCAAACTTCTCTCCGACATTCTTTATTTCAAGTTTGTTCCTCCTTTTTTACACCACCTGAGTAGTACAAGGCTGATAGCTTGTCATTTTTTCCCTACAAGTAAAATCTCTTGTTTTATTCCTCTTGTTCTTTTGCTCACAGGGAACAAAATATATGTTGTACAACATTGAAAATAATTAATCAATGACCCAGTCACCCACTACTTGCTTCATTTTATTTATAGTTCTCCTTTTCTCTGAGGGTGCGGTAACTATCACTGATCATGGTTGCATAATTTGTTCACTTTTTTATATCTGGTGGAAAACAATTCTTCATGAAGTTTCTTGGGACAGCCATCATCAGCTTTGGATCTAGTTTAAATTTTACTAATATATTGTATAATAACCTCAAGATTTTGAGGCCTTGATTCCCAATATAACAATGGACTGAGTTGAAATGTTTGGCTCATGGGGAGCTTATGAGTCATTCATCAATGAATTCATAGCCAAACAGGTCAATTTGGAGGAAGTAGGTCACTCTGAGTTTTAACTGACAAGGTGTATGTGTTGTCCAGAACACAGTCCCTTCTTTACCTCGGAATTCTGCTTGCTCTGAAGAGAGCACCTTTGCTCCATCCTATCCTTCCCCACGATGTTCTTGGCAACCTTGGGCTTACACAAATAGAAGTATCGAGGGCAAGCTGAAATTTCTGAAATTGTGAGCCCATGCACATTACCCTCCATTAATGCACATCAGCAGAAAATCCACTCATACACATCTACATACTGAATAGCTTTCGGTTTTTGTTTTTTTTTTTATATTTTAGGGAAGGGTCTACAGGGTGCTCGGGCTCTCACTACTAGATTGAAGTCATATTGATTCACCTGTTTACCGCCTCCCAAGAGCTAGGATTACAGAAGCACTTCACCCCACCCTGTATCAATTGCTGTCTAAGGGCGTTGGCACAGTAGGCCCAAGTATTGCAGCAGGCCCAAGGATTGAACCCTGGACACCTGTGTTTGCTCGCAGGTGCTTTAATATGCTGAGCTGCTTGGCCAGCCGTCTGAATAGTTTTTGAGTGCAAAGTAGTATCCCCATTTTGTTTTCCTATAGTTCAGTGTTACAAATAAAATGGTTGGCACCGACAATTTTTAGCCATATTGTTCTACATAAAAGACTCAACTTAGGCACAGTACTACCAAAAGGTTTAAAGTAATTCATTTAATAAAAGTAATTAGTATTTAAAGTTATGCTGATTTCTTCCATTATTGTCTCACACCACCACCCAGGACATTTTGGTTATTTTTGGCTTCACTTTCGAGTTCTTCAGCTCAGGAGCATTACATTACATTTCTTCGTTGAATTTCAAATAATGAGGTTATGTCCACAGCGCTAAGGAAGTTATTCTAGATTTTATCAAATCCTTAAAGATTCCAGCTAGCTTTCTTTTATGTTTTGTACTTAGTATCTTTGCCCTCTTAATCCTCTTATGCCATCTAATTTCAAAATATGATTGTCACTGAGGTATCTTTTTCTTTTTCATTCCCTAAAGGACTATACGTTTTTTCCTCACAGAATCAATATGCCAAAAGGATGATCTTTCTGTCTGTATAGCCTATGATTGAAGTAATAACAAAATAAGCATAATTAAATTTTCCCATTGCCAGCACAATACTGTCTACAGAGACGAGTGTAACTTAATGATAAAAATGTATGTATTTTAATTCACAGTTCATGTTATTTTTCAATGAAAGTTCCTATTTTCATAGTTCAGTCATTCTAATATCTTTACCAGTGAACTACTATGGAATGTTAGATAATTCTTAGTGCAAAGAAACTAAAAATCATATCAAATTATGTTTCAAAGTAACTACCTCTAAATTTAATTAACATAATTTGAAGCTATTTGTAATTGTATATTCAATTGCTTCCTTGATAAATAACTCAAATCATTAGTGACTCATCAGTATAGGAAATAGTATGGGTATGCTGCTAAAATTAGGATATATATATATATATTATATATATATATATATATATATATAATATGTATATACATTGGATATATTTACTTCCTTGCTATGTTGCCTCTCAGATTTTAACCTTCTTGTTGTATTGGGAATACACTAATGTATGAGATTGGGCACAGTGATCCATGAGGCTATAATGCAATTTAAAGTACAAAAAGCTAGAAATTTGCATTCTTCCTGCTGAGCTGGGACACAGATACTAAAACTATGATTTCTCAAATGAACACTTCAACCTATAACTTTGGATACTAAGTGAATAAAATAGCCAAACCTACAGTGAAATCACTCACTACTGCAGTGCCAGGGAAAGGCATTTGACAGAGGAGCAAGCGCCAGTCCTGTAAGCACTGTTACCATGTTTTGCCCCCAGCAATCACAACTTATCCTCCCTGTAAATTTTATGGAGTTAATTCTTCAATACTCTGTAGTATCTACGATCATTTTTTTGCTATGACAAAATAAAATTAGTAGTTCAACCAACAAAATAAAATTATCCTTCTAACAATCCATGAACTATTTCCTTCAGACATTGGATAAGGTATGCTAAACACAAAAGACCTGAGAGGCTGTCATACCTTGTAGCACTTTTTGTTTTGTTTTTTTTTTGTCCTCCAAGGAGTGCTTTTTCCTTATTCAATATGATTCAAACAGAAGCCCCAGTTCTCAAGGGATAGTAAGAAAAAGAAGAAAAGAATAGGTAAGGGATCTTAATGCACTTGTGCCTTTCAGAAAGTATCACTCTTCTCTTCTTACATTCCAGGTTTTGAATGATTATCAGTTCAATATAGTGGTGGATCCCTATAATCCTACTACTCAGGAGCCTGAGGCAGGAGAGTTACTATGTGTTAGAGATCAGCTTCAGCTACACAGTGAGTTCAAAGTTGTCCTGAACTCAATAGTGAGACCCTGTGTGAAAAAAGTTACGATCATCCCATTAAAAACAGAGGTTAAGTAGAGCATGTATGATTTATTATAGGCTACTCTATGCCCTCATTTGGCCTCCCAAGTGTCCATATGCCCTCATCTTCTACACATAAAGTATGATGAGTAATTTCTTGACTATGAATAACAAAGAAGAACATTATGCAACTCCTCACTGTGATCTTTTATGTCCTGTTCCATACTAGGATTCAGATCGAGTCAGGTGATTATGAGTGAAAATGCATAGTAACAAAAATTTCTGATCATCTAAAATAATAGAGAATAAATAGGATAAAAAATAGCAAGATAAAAATCAATCAACCAACCTAACATTAATGCAAATGGACATATCTTAAAGCTCCTTGAAATTATGTGTCCATATTAATTACTAAATCATGCTTGAAAATGATGGAAAGACATCTTTCTCTGATGATTGAATACTAGTAAGCTCACTTGAAATCCTCCAGTACTATTTATTAGAAACAATTACTTGTCAATTGTTCTTCATGGTTGTTGAATTTGCTTAGCAATTTTTCTATGATTTTTGTATTCCATTGTCTTTTCTGAATTAGGAAGTAGAGAATTAAGTCCTCCTGCTTATTCATATTATGTGAATTTGAGAACCTGAACATTTGAAAGTGGTGAAAATGTTACAATGTGCTATAGCGGGCAATGCAAGTCCTTTGAAAATCATCTGCCTATTTTTTCATCTGAGTTTCACATTCAAGAAAGTACAGTAAGTGATCTTGGACTTTTAAAATTTTTAATTCTGATTTTTTTCCCATTTCATGGCATATGTATTCTCAACCGTGCTTCTCATCATAATGTCAGGAAGTTTGAGGCCATTTAAAAAAATGAATTGGATTTGATGGCAACAGCCTTGATCTAGCTTCTGCCAGCAGGCTCCTTGTCTTTTATGTCACAGTTTCATGTAAATTACATTAAAATGCTATTGCAGTGCCTTTCAATTTATAATTGCTTCTGTTTAAAATGGAAGTGTTTAACTCATTCCATTCTATAAGGCTTTGAGTTACTGAATCTTGGTCCAACCAAGCTATAGGTGAAGAATGCTTTCCTTAGTAAATCTGTTTCTATTTTATCTACTTGAAAATGAGAATCATTAATCTGAGTTCATCTCTAACAGGAAAATTCACTGCAAAAATCAAGAAAGTTATCACAATTGCAGTGATAAACTCTTATTTCTTCTAACATTACGGCACTAGGCAGACACAAGCGAATGATCCATTTCCTAAACTGAAATCTCAGTTTCTCTCATCCTTTAGAGAATTCTCTTCTATCAATTTAATGCTATATACTGGGAGACTGTTTTATGCTGTTCATATAAGTTATAGATGACGACATTCAATACAATCATTGGTTTCATTAGGAATTTTTAAAATGATAAGAGATTATACTGCTCACGAAGTTATAAAACTAGATAAAATCCACTGTTGACTTGAACTAGTTCTTTTAATATCCAAAAATATTCTTACATAATTTGAATGATTTTTAATTGTCTTTCTTTTTTCTGAAATATTTTAAATACTAATCAGTGTAAAAAATTAAATGGTGAATTCACATTTCTCCCCATTATATACTATCTTTCTGTTTAAAAAAGACATTCAATAAAAAATATTGGTATTGTACACTGTCATCCTTAGGAATTCCTAACAACTAAGGCCTTTTCATTTCAATTCTCTCTATAAGATTCATTAGTTGATGATTATGGTGAAGATTCCATTCTCCAGTAAACTCAGTTACTAATGAACTAGAAAAATGAAGTAGACCAAAAAGAAAATTTACTAGTGATAATTGGGCTTCAAAACTCTCTCTCTGAAACCCATCAATGCATGTCCAATAAAGAAAACATATAGTCCAGTTCCTTAGAATGAGAATTAAGGTGTCACATGATCTGACTTCAGACTTTTATCTCATCATAACCAATTGCCAGACCCATAACTACTTTCTTCATTCTTAATGCATGATAAATTCATATCTGCCATAGTAAACTCCCTGTTTTTCCTTCTTTCCATGAAACACCATCTTCCAGGTATTCATTGCCTGTTGTCTTTATCTAGGTTCTAATCATCATTTTATCAGATGCTGTTGGCAAAACTCATTTAAGACAATTTACGTTGTAAGAGATTGTTTTACTTTCCTCACAGAAATACTTTCAAAGCTCTAGTTTTTCATTTTAAGAGATCATTTTCTATATCTTTTACTGGAGTCTAAACTCAACAATCAAAAAGATTTAGTGATTTCTTCATGTTTACATGATTGGTAAACACATAATGGGCAGTCAATTAAACATTTGTGGTATAAATAAATGAATTCTATTTCTGTGTACGTTTATTTTTTTAAGTAAAGGACTTTTCTCTCAAGAATTACCATTATTTAATTTTCTACCATCCAGCCTTTCAGAATTGTGCTCTTTTTTACCTCAGTCTAAAACTTAATCTATTTATATAATCACTTTAGACTAGAAAGCTATCAGATTAGCTGGTGTTTACTGCAGGGCCTAATTGCATCCTAAACTCTCAGTAACTGTTAATTACCAATAATAGCAAAACATTCAACCAGAATTGGCCTCCAGCTCTTTTGAAATGTTGTTCACACAGCCTGCAATTCAAGGTTGACATTACTGAAGAGGATAGAAGAAAGCACTGCAGTAATTATTTTTATCTGTTTGTGTAGCACTTGTGATTTGCTTTCAATATTACTGCTGTCAGTATGTTAGATGACATTTCACTTCTTCAATAACACATTCCTTTTCCCTTCTGAAGTATTAAAATGAATTTTAGAAATTTGTGCCATTATTTTGAATGCCATTTACTACAACTGAAGATTTTCTTCCAATCATGATGGTTTCTCAATCAACTGATATTTGTTAAGACATTCATGACCATCCCATAACAAATACAGTATGTATTTAGTATTAAATACAACTTTAAAAAAATTAGGATAGAGCATATAGTCTAATAACCATGTTCTTGATTTTAAGTTGCAATAATCCCTACTTGTGTGTAGAGTGATCTAGTATTTATCAAGTTGAGAGCCAAAATCATTTTGGCAGTGCCACCAAATTAGTATTTCCACAGAAAGTAAAACATAGAATTAGAATGTATTGTAACTATCAAGGAGAATTTTCAAAGGATAACAAAATGGAAGAGATTTTAAAATTGGGGAAAAGTTATTACTATTAAAAATGCTTTATCGCATTATTCCTAATGTGATTCTATGTAAAGCAGACCTAACCTCTTCACATTATTTTTGAAAATCTGAAGCAAAATATAAAATAAAATCACCAATATTAAAGAAAAATAATTTATTCAGTATTAATGATGTTTAATAATGTATTAATAATGCTTATACTATCATTTTTTGTATTTCTTTTATTTAGTAGACTACGACAATTTAATGAAAACATATATATATATATATACACACACACACACACACACACATATATATGTAATTTCACTTATACAAAACATCCATAAATGTAGAATTTTTATTTTTGCTATTTTATCTTTTATACTGAATTAAACATTTTTTAGTTAATTTTATTAGCCTGTTTCTATTTTAAATTTAGGAAAATCCATTGGCAGTAGAGAAAATACATACTACATTTGTGCACCAGATTACATGAAATCAAACAGGTTATAAAATATTCACAAATAATTTCAAGGAATAAAATGATAAATGTGTGTTTATGAAGACAATTATGAATTGACTTTTATCAAATTAGAATTAAAAATTGTCAGATAAAAGATAAAACACCATAATTATAACTAGTCTTGAAGTCAGAAGAATAAAAAGTGCTAATTTCAAAAAATGTTAATATAGAAAACATATTAACATGTTGGTGGCACTAAAATGAAATACAAAAAATAAATAAAATGCAATGCCAATATATAGGTAAATTAGGTAGGAAAGAAAGAAAAATAATATTTGAGTGTATTTTTGATCAAAGTGAAAAAAGCTACTGTAATATATATTCATAATTATTATATTTTTTAAAATATCATAGATGATGCCATAAAAGAATAGGAACTGCTCTGAAATAAATTAATCTCTTTAAATAAATAGACTGTTGAGGAAAATAACAGTATTAAAAACTTAATTTTTACATATTTCTCAATATTATGTCCAAACAATCAATTTGTTTAGTGACCAAAAAAAAGAAAGAAGAGAGAGAGAGAGAGAGAGAGAGAGAGAGAAAGAGAGAGAGAGAGAGAAACACTTTAAGCCAATAATTAAAAATAATTGGAGATGGCCTTTGTGGCACACACCTGCAATCTCAACATTCTGGAGGCTAATGAAAGAAGATCACAGTGAGTTCAAGAATCATACATACACAGGGAGATCCTGTTTCAAAAAATAAGAATAAAATGGAAATTGCCTGTAATATAAGCGAAGCATTGTTAAGTCTCAGACTGATTTACCTGTCTCTTCCTTTAAAATACGCAAATAACACAGAAACTTGTGAAGGGGCTATCCAGAGTTTATGATTTCTTGATGCTCAAATAATTTTGTAAGTATCAAAAACCTAGTCAAAATGTTGAATTTCTTTTTATAGTTGAGAACATGATGAATTAATCTAAGACAACCACAGAAGCTACAAGGTGTTTAACAGTATATTTTCAAGAGAGGTAATCTGTTCTTAGGAGTTAACTCAATGAAGAGAAACTACTGAACATGTAATGTACATTTTATAGAAGTAGAAAATAGAAGCTAAGCTAATCTGCCACATAATCATTTCCTTTAAAAGTGCAGTAAACCACCCATTGCCCTTGCATCTCGGTAGCAACTGGGCTCCTTGAAGTTCTGAGCAAAGCAGTGTCAAATTAAGACAGGAATGTAAGACAATGGATTGCTCAATTAATTTCCACACTGTTTTAAAAGGCTTTCCATTTTTTAATTTTAAAAAGGTAGACAGAATTCTGTGATTTTGATAAAAGAATCCTCAAACCTGTGTCTATATATAACACGACACCCTCACAGACAAATTTTGTTTTTGTGTTACTTCTTTATGCTGATGAAGGCATACAGGAGCAAGATTCTCATTTTTTTATTAACTTTTAGATTACATTCCAACTGCCTATGTGTTTTGTCACCTGTGTCAAAGGCCTAAATCAATTTTTTTTTTAAGTGGTTGCCCTGCCGTTCTCTTTTTTGCTGGTCTTTTTGTCAGGAAAAGCTTATTTACCTCTTGAGTGGTTAACCCACAGAGGAGGCTTTTGTTTGATTAAGGTCTCTGCAGTGTTGTGGCACGCAGCTCAACACTGCTCAGTCACCTTGAACACCAGGGTCTAAAGAGGCTTCATTTGGGCCTCCACTGTGCTCCTGGTTCCCCTCTTACCCTCACAGACACAGAGCTCTCCTCTAATTACTTCTCATGGCAACAGGATGCTTTTGCAGTTCAAGTGCAAGCGATTTTTTTTTCAGCATCATTTGTATGTTTTGTTTTTCAGTATATCTTAAAGAAATATGTAAAAGATACTTGACTGTGTAAAGTAATCTTCAGGTGTTTGGAAAAGCTACACACACAGACACAGATAAGTCTTACTTATTTAAACAATCTAATTCAAAAAACTCTATGAAATAAATGATTGTGTAATGCATCAATTACAAACATATTTTACCCTAATTAGCAAGCGTATTTGATGTGTTCAGTTCTATGTCCTGATTTTCTTTCTTTTTTTTATAAGAATAGGAAATGACATTTAGTTCATTGCCTTAATTTTGTGGTCTCTTTGGATTTTTTAACTTGAGTGGATTTTATTGTCTTTAAGTATTAAATTCTCTTACCAGTAGTATAATATGGACATGAAAACATAATGAGAAGTAAATAGCAATCATTTTAAACAGGATAGCTTTTGATAATTTATAATGAACTTTTCATCGATTATTCCATCTCTGCATTTTAGGATCTTGAATGTAAATATTAATTACAAATGTTTATATTATCAATACTTTCCCAAAATATCCGTTCTCTATGTGTCATTATGGACCATTTAATTTATAAATGTTATCAAAGAACATTGATTTTATATATTACCCAGTGTGAATAAACTTAAAACACATTTTTTGTAAATAATTAATTTCCATCTAAAATTTTATTTATAATTTGCTTGAATAAAATGATGTTTATGATAGAGTTACAAAATTCCTATAATGTAGGTAAGCTTAGCTTCTGTCTTTGAATATAAAATAAATGTGATTTAATTTTTTTGTGATTTTTATGGCTAACAAATGATACAAATTTAAACTCATTAAATTATTTTAATATAAATAATTGTTATTATCCCTTGGTATTTCTTAAAAATGTTTTTCATGTTCTCAATTGAAATATATGAGAAAGTGAGCATTCTGTATAATACAAAGTACTCCAGCAAGATGACACAAGATTTTTATGTGGAAGCACAGATAACAAGACAAAGGTTCCAACATTTTGAAACCAAGGCTTGAAAATTATACTACACTATTTCTGAAATTATTATTGGAGAACTTAACCAAATGTTGAGCCAGAATCAGAAGGTATTGATATTCCTTGCCTCTTTTTCCATACTGCTAGGAGCGCAGAGATTTTGCTTACATCTCTTACACATTTACCTTCAGAGCCTACATCAGGGTTTGAGATATTGTTGGGACTTAAAGAACATTGAATGAAAGAAGCTTTATAATATGCTAAAGCTGCTTGTGTGAGTATTTTAATATTCCATTAAATCATCTGAATATTACTGAGAAATGGAAGACAGGAGACTTCTAATAGGTGAAGCTCTGCAACAGCCCTGACAGAAAATAGGATTTTCGTTTATTTGTGTATTCAAATTTTATCTGATGTGTTATGTTATAAAAGTCTAAATGGCATCAGAAAGACAAAGGGGTAATAAACAATTTATGGGTCCCTACTTACGAGAAAGGGGATATTTCAATTCTGAAGCTGACTTCATTGTATGACTTGTATTCACTGTAGATACTTGAGTCAGCCATGGCTTCTGGGACATATCTCCTTACTGATAACAAGTGAAGCCCAGTATGAACCAACACTGAACATGCAAGAGTGCAAAACATGAATGCACAGGGCATGAAAAGAATTCTGCGGATGAAATTTGCTTCGATAAATGAAAACTCAGATGGTTGCTCCCTGGGCATAAAAGAGCCTCAGTGTAATGGCAACTAACTGAGATTTCTGTAGTTATTTATTTGTAACTCAAGAACATGAGCACAAATATGTAAGGGAAGAACATTATGGACAATATGCATAAAATTTATGTCAGGGTTTGAATGGGGTGGTGCATTACCTGACACGTGTTGACCTGGAGTAAAGTATTACCAGGGTTGAGGGGACACAGTGGTTAAAACAATCACTTCTGAAAGTAGCTTATCTGAATTCTGCTGACTATTGTCCTGCAGATTTTGCTCCAAATTCTAACCATGCACACCAAGAGGAGATCTGTTGTTTATTGAGGTCCCTTCCTTAGAGTACTCAAATTTGATCTCTACTTTGGTCAGTGTTAACCTATAGCCAAGATTTTAGTGTAAGGCTGTGCAAGTGTTCCTACTACACACTCATCTCCTGGATATGAAGATTTACTCTGCAAACTTCCTGGTAGATATAATGATACAATGCAATATAAAATATGAGAAGTGATCTCCTGAATACAAGGTACATTTGTCACCTTCTAATTATGTATATATACATATATATACATATATATATATGTGTGTGTGTGTGTGTGTGTGTGTGTGTGTATGCATACAAGTACATCTTATTTGAAATTTCAGTTACACTTAAGTAAAATAAAGTCAAATGTGGCTAATAACAAGATAGAAAGTACTAATTATTGAATCTTTGATGTAATTCAGTTATAAAAAATAAGATACACAAACTGCTACACTCTCTTAATTTACTGATAAGAGGCATATGGTATAATAATGTCTGTAAGTATAATATCATGTATGCACCTTCTATGATACCAAAACATTATGAAAACAGTTTGCAATGTATTCATTTATCAAATCCATCTTGTCAAGGTATCTTAAAACTGACTCCTTGATATGTGTACTTCAATAAAACAAAAGTAAAAAAATAAAATAAAAAACTGTGGCTATATGAAATAACAACTTACAAGCTAAATAGACCTGTGATTCCCATGGAGTTGAGTGTGGTTGTCCATAAAGTAATCTCAGTGACTCAGAAGAATGAAACAGGAGGATTGCCAAAAGTTTGAACTCAGTGAATACAAGACCAGCTTGTGCTGTCAGAGAGACTGTCTTTATTAAAAAATCAAACAAAATGATGAATGTTTAAGAAAACACACGTACACACAATCTTTTAGGCTACAATTAACTAACCAAATTGGTTTGAAAAACCTAATTGTCTTAATACACCCTCAGTGAAAAATGTATTTCAAAAGGATATAAATAGTATCACAAACCATAAAATTATTATATCTCAGAAAATCAAAATATATAGAAATATTATTCAATCAAGTGACATGGCATTTAGTTTACAACAATTTAATAGAAAAACTAGAGTCTGGTCATGGTGGTGCACAATTATAATCCCAGACCTAGGGAGGTTGAAACTAGAACGATCACTAAGAGTCCAAGCTATACAGAGAAACCCTGTATGAAATACATAAATGAAAAAATAGGTATTTTAAAACCAATGATTATTAAATAATTCATAGTCTACTCATCATACAGAAAAATAATTTTGATCATTGAGAACCATAAGTTTCAAAAAATTGTGTTTTCTTTTTCTTTTGTTCTTTTTTCTTTTCTTTTGGACAGGGTCTTTCTAGATAGTTTAGGCTGTCATTGAAATCACTCTGTACCCAGGTTTGGTCTCAAAATCACAGTGACCCTCTGGCCTCAGCTTGTTGAGTGCTGAGATTACAGAAATGAATCAGTATATCCCAGATTAAAAACTACTTTGTGGCCTGAGGATATAGCTCAGTGGCACAACCCCTGCCTGCCAAGCACAAGGTCCTGAGTTCTATTACTTTCAAACATGCACACACACATATACACACACATACACACACACAATTTACTAATTAAAATTTATTTTTTATTTTAAAAATCAGAAAAATCAAGAACAAAAGTAGAAACTAAATAACATAAAACAATACAAATGGTACAGGATTTCAAGTGAGACTAGGAAATCAACAACGGTTGTTATATTATGTATTGTTATCAAATTTGTTGCTCATATTACCAGATATAGACAAGATCAATAGTGATATTTAAACTTATTCCTTCCAAATTCTTATTTCTTCTATTTTTCTCTCTTGTCTGACAGCTCTTGCTAATATTTCCAGAACTACAGTTGTGAGAGTAGACATACTTCTCTTGTATGTGATTTTAGGGTGAAAGCTTTCAGGTTTTCTCCATTAGAAAGATATTTGCTGTTGGTTTGCCATCGAGGGATTTTATCTGATTGAAGTACAGGTATCTAATCCAATTTTTTGAATGGTTTTTGTCGTGAATAAATGTTGGACTTTGTCAAAAGTATGAATTTCTCTGCATTTACTGAAATAATCATGTGAATTTGTTTTTGACCCTGTTTTTATGGTACTTTACATTTATAAGTTTGCGTATGTTAAACTATCCTTGAATTCTTGAAATGAATCCTACCTGGTCATAGTATATATCTTCCTGATGATTTATTGCATTCTATTTGTTAGTATTTTTTGAAAACTTTTGCAACTATGTTCATGAAGGAGATTGACTTTTAATTCTCCTTTTTGGTTGGGTCTATGATTTTTTGGTATCAGTGTAATACTTTCCTCCAGGAATCAATTAGTGAGTATTGCTTTGTTTTTTTTTTTGGGGGGGGGGGTTGGTTTTTCCTTCTTTCTTTTTGTGGCCATATCAGCCTGCCCTGTGGCCAGGTCTGGCATAGCATGTAATGCCAGAGATCAAACCACAGTCCCTGCATGCTTGCTTACGCAGGGACTTTAGACTGCTGAACTATCTTCTTCTTCTTCTTCTTCTTCTTCTTCTTCTTCTTCTTCTTCTTCTTCTTCTTCTTCTTCTTCTTCTTCTTCTTCTTCTTCTTCTTCTTCTTCTTCTTCTTCTTCTTCTTCCTTTTTTTTACTTTTTTTGGGATGGCTCAAGCCAGGTCTGGGGATCAAACTGTGGTCCCCTGAACCTGACAGGTTTTCCAGAGCAGTTGCTTAAACCACTGAGATAACCCACAAGCCCCATCATTGAGCTATTTTGCTGGCCTTTCATTTTCAATTTTATTGAAGAGTTTGAGTCTTATTGGAATTAAATCTTCTCTAAATTTCTTGTAGAATTCAGCTTTGAATTTATCATGACCTGGGCTTTTATTTGGCAGTAAGTTTTTTTTTTTTTTTTTTAATTGCATTTTCAATTTTATTGCCTGATACTGGGTGATTAAGAGTTTTTATACATTCTTGATTCAGTTTTGGCTATTTGTATACATCTACAAATCTGTCCATTTCTTCTGTGGTTTCCATTCTGTGAGAGTAAATATTTTCCAAGTAGCAATTGATGATTTTCTGACTTTCCACAGAATCTGTACTAGTTTCCCCCTTTCATTATTGCTAGAATTTGAGTTTTTTTAATTTCCTTTTTTTGTTGCTGTTGGCTAGGTTTCATCAATTTTATTTAATCTTTTAAAGACCGAGTTCTTTCCTTTTGAATTAAATATGTTTCTTGTATATAACAAATTATTAGATCTTGTTTTTGATCAATTATGATAATCTATTTCTTTTAATTGGTGAATTGAGGGAATTTCCGTTAGTAGCTGTAACTGATATGTATTGGCTTATCTTTGTCATACATTTTTTTCTACTGTTCCCTACTTTCCTGTTTTTACTTGCTTCTCCCGATTTTTGTTTTATTTCTGTTGTTGTCTTCCAAGTAGAATATCATGTGATCCAAAAATAATGATACTTTAACTTCTTTTTTATATATTCTTAGTCCTTTTATTTCTCTCTCTTGTCTAAGCATTCCAGCTAATGAATCCAGAACTATATTGAATAGGAGTGGTGATAGAGGACATCCTTGTCTTAAACATGATCTGATAGTAAAATATTTTAGACTATCCCAAGTTATAATTATATCAATAGGTGAATTGTCATAGATGGCTTTTATAATATTGGGATAGAGGCCATCTATTCCAATTTTCTGTAATACTTTGAACATGAATGAGTGTTGGATTTTGTCAAAAGCCATTTCTGCATCAATTAAGATGATCATGTAGTTTTTGGATTTGGTTCTATTGATATAATATATTACTTTTATAGATTTGCAAATATTGAACCATCCTTGCATCCCTGGGATGAATCCTACCTGGTTATGGTGTATAATCTTCTTGATGATTTGTTGTATTCTATTTGCTAGGATTTTATTGAGGATTTTTGAATCTATGTTTAGTTAAATGGCCTGTAGTTCTCCTTTTTAGTTGTGTCTTTCCCTGGTCTTGTAATCAGTATAACATTTGTCTCTAGAAATGATTTTGGGAATTGATCCTTTTTCCATTTCATTGAAGAGTTTGAGGAGTAATGCGATTATGTCTTGTATAAATTTCTTGGAGAATTCAGGTGTGAATCCATCAGGACCTGGACTTTTCTTTGTCCCTATTTTTTTTATTACATTTTGAATTTCATTGATTGTTATTGGGTTACTGAGAGTTATTATATCTTCTTGATTCAGTTTTGGTAATTTATAGCTTTCTAGGGATCTGTCTATTTTTCTGTGTCATCAATTCCATGAGAGTAAATATTTTCAAAATAGCTATTGATGATCTTCTGAATTTCCAAAAGATATATGTTAATTTCACCCTTTTTTTCACAACTTGTTCCTTGAACTTGAGTTTTTTCTTTCCTTTTTCTCATAAGGTTAGCTAGGGGCCTATCAATCTTATTTAATCTTTCAAGTAACCATCTTTTTGATTCATTAATTCTCTGTATTGTTTTCTTTGTCTCCATAGGATTAATGTTTGGTCTAATCTTTAAAATTTCCTCCCATCTTTGGGCTTTGGGTTTTATGTGTTCTTCTTTTCCTAGACATTTGAGGTGAAACATCAGGGTATATATTTGTTCCCATTCTGTTTTCCCAATGTCTGAGTTTACAGATATCTATATATTTCCCCAAGAACAGCTTTCATTACATCCCATAAATTATAATAAGATGTGCTTACATTTTCATTGATTTGTAGACACTGTTTAATGTCTTAATTTCATTTGTAACCCATTGGCTGCTGAAGAAAGTGATTTTTTTTCTTATTTTCATGTAAATAGGTTTTTTGTGATATCTTTTGTCATTTATTTCCAGTTTCATTGCAGTATGGTCAGATAATGTGCATGGGATAATTTCTGTTTTCTTGCATATGTCTAACAATGATCTATGGATTACTATGTAGTTTATTTTAGAAAATATCCAATGTGCTGATAAAAAATAATGTGTGTTCAGATACGGTTGTTTGGACACTATGTATGTGTCAATTAAGTCCATTTGTTCTAAGCCCTGGTTCAGTTCTGCTTCCTCTTTACTAGTTTTTTGTTTGTTTTACCGATTCTTTATGGAGAAGAATGTGTTAAAGTCTCCTGTTAAGACTGTGGTATTGGCTATTAGATTTTTCACATCCATTAAGATCTGTCTCATGTAGTTCGATGCTCCCATGCTTGGCGCATATATATTTATGGCTGTTATCTCTTCATCTTAGTTTTTCCCTAACCAGGTTGTGGTGGCCTTCTTTATTTGCTTTGATCATTTTTGGTTTGAAGTTCAGACTCTTTGCACAGATAATTGCAATCCCTGCTTTTCTCTGCGGCCCTGGGACATGTAGTATTGTTTTTGATCCTTTGAGTTTCAGACTATATATTTCTTTATGAGTTAAGTGTGTTTCTTGTATACAGCATATTGTTGGAGTTTGCTTCCTAATCCACTGTACTATTTCTTTTATTTGGTGAATTGATCCCATTTACTAATGGCTATAATTGCGATGTGTTGACTTTTGTTTGCCATATTATTTATCTGCTGCTGTTCTTTATCTCTGTTTCTCTTATGTTTAATTGTTTGCCCTATTTGGTGGGTTCTCTCCATTGTCATTCTTGGAGATGTGATCACTTTGGTCCCTCTAGAGAACAGCTTTTAGAAGTGTGTGTAGTGTTGGCTTTGTCATCATGAAATTCTTTAGTTGTTATTTACCATGAAAGTATTTCACTTCTCTATCAAACTTGAAAGAGACTTTTTCAGGGTATACCACTCTGGGTTGAAATTCATTTTCATAGAGGACTTGAAGTTCTCTGCTCCATGCTTTTCTTGACTTGATGGTTTGTATAGAGAAATCTGCCATTATTCTGATGGATTTTCCCATAAATGTCATCTTTTTCTTTTCTCAAGCAGCTCTTAGTACATTGTTCTTATTTTGGATTTCTGGGATCATGATTATTATATGTCCGGATGTGTTTTTAATTTGGTTGAAGTTATTTGGAGTTCTATATGCTTTGGTTACCTGAATGTCTGAGTGTTTCTCCACAGTTGAGAAGTTTTCTGTTTCTCATTTGTATTGACTATTTCTTTCTCATTGATACCTATTAGTTTCACATTATTCATCTTTGCATCATCTTGAAGATACTGCATAATTTTTAGATCTCACTCCAGAAAGAATGGCTATCATAAGGAAATCAACCAACAACAGATGTTGGAGAGAATGTGGAGAAAAGGGAACACTTCTCCATTGCTGGTGGGAATGTAGACTGGTGCAACCATTGTGGAGGTCATTGTGGAGACTCCTCAAAAGAGTAGGACTAGAAATTCCATTCAAGCCGGCTATCCCCCTACTTGGAATTTTCGCAAAAGATCTGAAATAATTGTATCACAGTGATATATGTGCACCTATGTTTATAGCAGCGCAATGTGTGATAGAAAAATCTTTGAAACAACCAAGATGTCTATCACATGAGGAATGGTTGAAAAAATGTGGTATTTCTATATAATGGAGTATTACTCAGCTATTGAGAATGATAAGTTTGAAGCCTTTATACTGAAGTGGACACCACTTGAACATACACTCATAAGTGAAATAAACCAGACACACATGTGTAAATATCATATAGTCTCCCTAGTATAACAAGTGGAAAGCAGAAATACAAAAGGAAACGTACAACAACTAAAATCAATTGAGTCAGATAAGGCAAAGTGAATGGCATATGCTGCAGGATACTAATCAGCTTTTCTTCTGGATGGTTAACAACCTAAGTTCACAAATCACAGGTGCAGAAATAGAAGAGCCACAAGGCCAGCCAACATTTTGGCTCTAGCCTTTCAAGGTCAGCAAAGACTCAGGACATAGGAGAACCTGTACTGCAACATCATGAGACTCAGGTGAGCTCCAAATTTTCTGAACAAGGAGATTATGGAGCCACAGAGGAAAGAGACTGAAGTTCTATAGTGCACCTGGGAAGAATCACATCGAGCGAAAACTTTCTCTCAGGCTCTCACAGAGAGCAAACTGGTCAAGCATTGGCTGTGACTCATCCACATGGATGACACAGACAAAGGATCCACAGAATAATGTACAGGACTACAAGATAAACCCTGAGGGGACTTCACTGACCTCATAAGAAACATAAAGTACATGTGGTGGTATATAAGTCTTGCTCTATCTAGGTCTTAACCATCCAGCAGAAAAGTATAAAAATGAAGTATACATCGTGGGGCCATAATATTAAGCTGAGCTATAAATGGCAATGGTTGACAACTTTTTGAATAACTCACTGTTTTGGAATGCTGAACTGTGTTGGATTGTGTTGTCGAGTTCAAGCACCTAAGTTAGTTGAATGACAATGGAGTGCCCACCCTTGACAGGTGTAGACAAAGGAACAGGTATAGAAAGAAAAAATCATGATGTGTGTGT
The DNA here is from genome assembly GCA_004027165.1 of Ctenomys sociabilis. NCBI lineage: Eukaryota > Metazoa > Chordata > Mammalia > Rodentia > Ctenomyidae > Ctenomys > Ctenomys sociabilis. The sequence goes on from PVKA01006921.1 coordinate 36,029, forward strand.
ATAGACATTACAGTTGGGATAGATAACGCTGTCCTTCTGCATGATCCTATGAGAGGCAAGATTTGCACTAATGGTGGTTGGACAGGATATTATCTCGGCTTCTAGTACTATGGTCATTCACTAGGAAAATAATTATTGAATTTTTGACATAATTCAGGTATAAAAAATAAGAAATGTAAACAGTTACACTCTTAATTTACTGATAAGAGACATCTGCTATAATAATGTCTGTAAGCATAATATCATGTATGCACCTTATACGATACCCAAACTGTATGAAAACAGCTTGCAATGTATTAATTTATCGAATATGTCTTGTTAAGGTATCTTAAAACTGTCTGATTGATATTTGTACTTCAATAAAATAAAAAGTAAATTTAAAAAAAAGAAAAAATAAAACAAAATTTCATAACAAAAAATAGTAATTATTTTCCCCTATTGCACTTATTTTTGGGAGATCTTTTCTTTCCTATTCACCAGTTGCATTGTTATCTTCAAGGTCTGAAATTATATCATTACTTTCATTCAAATTATTTTGGCGGATGGTGTTTGAGGTTTTAATTTCCTGTATATCTCTTTGAATCTGCTTCATGCATTCTATTTCTTTCAAGGATTCCATTGTTTTTCTATTCTCCTCTGTTTTTTTAATCTATGTCTTCTTAGAAACAATCACACAATTTCTTTTATGATGGCTATCATTTGTTTTGTAACTTCAGGGATTATTTTTTATCTGATTTACTATATACTTTGCTGCAGTTGTTTCTTTACTTCAGATGCTATTATTCAGACATTTTATGTTTGTGATTTCCAATTTATTCTATGCTGGTGTTTCCTGCATTTGTTCTGGGTAGGCATGGGGCTTGTGAATACATTTTGCTCCTTCTCTTTGTCATTTTATATAACACTGTCTTCTGACCTTTGATGGAGAGCTTTCATGCAGTTAGTACCTTAGCATGTACTGATATTATTTCCCTACAGAGATTATGTGGTTAATGCAGTTACCAGTTTTGTATTTACAGAATTATAATGAGAAACATTAATAATGTTCAGTGAGTTTAGCAATCGACAAAATTTTGCATGAAATGGGTTTTTATTTTAGACCATAAGAGCAAGCATTATGACTGTATTGCAAAGCAGATATTAAGTTGGGAGTTTTTACTTAAATTAGTTCTCCTAAATTCTGTCTGATCACCTCGCTTTTTGTACCCAAGGTCTTGCAGGCAGGCCAGCTCATCCTAGTTACCTCTCTCAGTCAAGAGAAATCGAGAGAGGATGCTCTCATAAATCTGGGTCTGGCAAAGTGTTCCAGCTTACTGGGTCTGGATCTGTCAAATTCCAACTTGTTCTGGTGGGCCTGCTGTATTCTGCTTCTTTCTACTGCAGACCATGGAAGTGAACCCCTTGTGCCCCTCTAGCCTTTATATGTTCTGCTCCTGAATGATTTGGGGAGTCCTGAACCTTGCCTCTCTGTAGGGAGTTCTGCTTCAGGTTTCCATAGCAAGCATTTCTGATGGAGGAGGTTCTACTGAGCATGCAGAATCATCCACATGACTGGCCTGGTTCTGGCTTAAGTAGAATTCAGTGGTCATGCCAGACTTACTTTGGTTGACATTCTTAGGAAAGCTATGTGCCTTATATCAATGTATGTCATATTGTATCCCAAAAGTTTTTAAAGTTTTATGCTATTAATTTAGCATATTATTCCCTTTATGTCATATGGTTGACTCTTTTTCATTGACACTTATTAGTCTTTTGTTGTTTATATTTGTGTCATATTGTACTTATTGAATTATTATTTCCTGGTTGCTTGTTGTTTTTAAATGGTCTTTCCTTTCCTGTTCCTTAACTGTAATAATGTCTTTAAGGTCTGAAATTCTTTATTTTCCTTTAAGTTCTTTTGCCAGCTTTTAATGAAGTTTATTTTTCTGGGTATCTCTGAATCTGTTCCATGCGTTCTGTTTCTTTCCTATATTGCTCATTCAAATTTTCTATCATTTTTCTGTGCTTCTCTATCTTTCATCTGTGTCTTTAGATATACTCAACCATTGTTTCCTTATATTTATCATTTCTTTTTGTAACAGAGATTGTTTTTCATAGGACTTACTCTGTGCCCATCTGGAGTTGCTTCTTTATTTCATCTGCCACCATTTCAGAGATTTCAGGTGTGTGGCTTCTGATTTCTTCTACGTTTATGTCTCCTGGAATTGTTCTTGGGGCCTCAGATTGCATTTTGCTCTTTGTACCTGTCATTCTCTATTTTATAAAGAACTCTTTATTTTTTTTTCTGTTATTCTTTTGGTGAAACTTTGATAGTAGATAGGTCTATCATGGCAATTAGAATCTTTTCTTTAGGGATATCTTGTGCATGTCTGAGATTCTTAGTTTGTGTCTGCCTCAAGATCCTTCCTTCTCTTTTGACTGAGAGTGGATATCGGCTTGCTTTCGGTACTATTCTCCGTTTTTCAATATAGGGCTTTGGGGAGATTATTATCCCAGTACCTCCAGCTATTATTACCGGAGGAAGAATACATAGTTAAGACAGATATGATACCCTAGTTACAGAAGTACAATTAGCAACAATAATAACAGCAAATAAATTTAGAAATTTACAAACTTTTGTAAATAATAATTTTGTAGTTTAGATTGTAGTAGCAAGCACTATAATTACCTAACCAAACAGATTTAAATTAGAAATTAATATGTAAGCTAGATCCTGTGAGTTCCATCTGGCCACCTACCCACCATGTTCCTGGCATTCTTCAGACAGACCAGTTCACCCAAGTTCCCTCCTGCCACCTCCATGCCTCAAGTCTGGGGTCCTCCAGGCTGAGCATTTCATCTGGGCTCTACCGTACCAGTCCATATAGCAAGTCTCATCTGCAGTGGGTCAATCAAATCATCTGAGCTCTACCTAATTAGAATTTATGTGATGTCTAAATAAGAAAAAGAACTTAGTTTTCCTAAAAGATGACTAATTTAATAAATTAAAGTTATTTGTGAAATGAATAAAAATATACTAAATTATATAATTCTCACAAAATGGCCACGATTAGTAGTGCTCTTCAATATAGGTCTAAAAAATTATCTACTTGCATGGATTAATAATTCTTCGAAGCACCACCTTTATTATTCTGTGCCCTGTCATATTTTCATGTAGAAAATATGTATGATGTTGTCAATATCAGTAACATAAGGCAGTGTTAATAATCTATTTTCTATAGTTTCTAGAATAATCAAAACAGACAAAATGATAAACAGGGTAGTTGGAAGAGTTCTTAGCTGTCCTGCACAAAACCTTGAGTTAATTTAATATACTAAATAATAGCAAATGGTTTAATATTCTATTATTTCCACTTTTGATATGCATTTAGTGAACCACAAAAATAGTTAACACTAATTGTTTGATAGGGATAATTTTTAATTAAGATGTTTGTTCTATATTCTTTTTTTATTTTAGTATGGAATGATTTTATCAATGTACCAATAGTTAACATTAGAATAATTGCCTAAGACATTGTCTGAAAACCTGTCACTGATCACTTACTGAATTTGTACTTATTTTATTGCCTGTGATAATTTGTTATACATAGGAATGTCTGGATCAGTACAGATCTAATAAAATAATCAAAAATTACTAACTTCATATATTAATATTGCATATTGGTTTCTTTTCTCTCTCTCTCTCTCTCTCTCTCTCTTTTAGTTTTCCTGGGTACGAATGAATTGAAACATATGTTTCAGCAGGTTTAAGACTATTGACTTTGTCTTTTGCTTGATAGTATATTCAAATCTTATATTGCAGAAATTTTACTTGTATGTATTTGTGAGAAATAATCACCATTTTTATTTCATATGCATTAAAATTACTTTAGTACTGCTTATTATATTATTTATAAGCATATTTACATGGACATGCTTCATCAAGGAAAACTTATACCAGACAAGCTAATCAGTTTTCTGTATTATTGTCCACCTTATTCATCAGTGTTACTCACCTGGGCCTATCAAATTATTTTGATCACAGAGATTCATGAAAAATTTCATAATCTGAAAAAAAATGAGTTTCTGCTTTTCTCAAAATCATTATCATGGAATTTATAAGTTGTTCTTTAACTATTAGTATTGGAAGTGATTTTTTAAAAAATGTGTTCTATTAAGTTAAATTGTAATATTTTGATTCTTTAAGTATATATATTAGAAATATTACAATTGTGCATCTTGTTGAAAAAATATATATACATTTAACTTTTCTCTCATTGCTCAGACAAGATACCCAACACCCAAACTGAAGGAAGGAAAGGTTTATTTGGCTCACACTTACTAGAGATTTCAGTCCATACTCAGCTGGCTCCAAGGCAGAGTGACACACGGCCAAGGGCAGCAGTTCATTGTAGCAGTGACGAGAAGGGCAAAAGGGACAAGGGACAGCAACAGTGTCAACAGAGAACAAGTCTACCTCTCCTTCTCTAATGTTGCATTCAGGCTGGGTCTAGTGCTCACTCTGATAACCCCAGCAGTACTCAGACCCATAATCCTAGTGGTACTAATATCCATAATCCCAAATTCATACTCATAATCTTGGATCATCAATCACAAAGTGTAGAACTGCACCTCAGTGACTGAGTGAGGCACTGGTGTGACAAATACACGCAAACCATAGCAAATATGCATGCGCATAGATATACGGATGGATACAGATAGCTAGATAGCTATATCTTCATCAAAATACACAATTTGCACACTTAATTTTAAAAAGCATAGTCACATTTGTTTAGGTCTCTGTGCATATAAATAAATAATGTTTTCCTTCATTATTTGGAAATACTTTACATGCATATCGATGAATTTTTGTTGCCATTTTGTTTAAAATCTGTTACTGATGTATTTCTAAGGCAAAATTTCTTAATTAACAAAATCAAGCATATTAAAATTTTATTAGTAGTCCTGTGATGAAAATACTATCCTTTGTTTTAAACAGAATAGTGCTTGTTTAAAAAGTAAACACACCCTTTCAATTAGAATTATATGTATTTGCTTTTACATATTTTAAAGGATCTATAGTTTTCCTGTTTTGTTTCATAATTAAATGAATTTTTAGAAATCAGTGTGTTTATTTGTGTTTGTGTTATTTGCATAGTATTAAGAATATGAAAAAGGAAAATGTACTATCTTTTGCATATCTTTATGCTATCTTATAGAACATCTTTTTATTTGAAACAGGAGAATACTAGTTCAACCTTTTTACTTCTGTATTTATAAGCCTTTACAAGTACACACACACACACACACACACACACACACACACACACACAAACCTCAAATAAGAATTAAGAGGGTATAAGGACTTTTTCCAAATAGTTATTGTCATATAAATCTTGAGTTCCTTCTATGTACTAATTGAAAGCAAATACTCCATCAAATAGCAGTTTTAGTTTACAAATGGTTAAAGAAATTTGAAGTATAATTTTACTCAAATTTTAGAACATAATTACTTAGTATGTAAGGTTATTACTTCTACTAATATTGTTAATTATTAACAGTATTATTGCTTCATGTCAGGCACTGACTTCTACTTTTCACATTTAATTTGTTTTGCTTCATCTTAAGTTATAGAACTAATTCTTCCGTTAGAAAATAGATTGCTTCTCCAAAAATATAGAGTTTGTTATCTTAATATGAAAATTATACTATGCTGATATGAAAACTTTTTTTTTCATAAACTTGTACATTTAGGCCTTCATAAAGGTAGATTAGATTTCTCCTTTGACAAAAACCAAGGAATCAGAGAAGGTGCTAAATTCGAGATAGAAAATCTGATATAAAGAAAGCAGCTTTCTTCTTTACTATCATCCTCTATGAAAAGTGATATATGCTAGTAATAAATGAATATTTGAAGAAAAAAAAGTAATGTAAGAAAAAGTCATAAAATTCTCCAAGGTATAAATTAGTTAAGTCATAAAAAAATTTCAAAATTCATCTAATACCCAGTTCCCAATATTATAATGTTGTTAAAGAATGCTAAGTGGGAAGTTTTGTTTTCAAGTGCAGCACTTTAATTTTAAGCATTCTGAAAAGATATGGAAGAGAAAAGCTTCATGATATTAATTTGTTAGGAATGTGTTTTCCTTACCATATTGGCAACTGCATAAATGGATGTGAATTCAGAAATCTGAGTACTACTTTTTTTTTTTTTTTTTTTTTAGGGAAGGGACTATAGCATTTTCAGAGACTCACTACTAGATCAGATTTCTAGTGGTTCACCTGTTTACAGCCTTCCAAAACCCGGCTTTCTCTCAAGCTCTCACAGAGAGCAAACTGGTCAAGCATTGGCTGTGACTCATCCACATGGATGACACAGACAAAGGAACTGCAGAATAACGTACAGGACTACAAGATAAACCCTGAGGGGACTTCACTGACCACATAGGAAATATAAAGTTCATGTGTTGGTATATAAGTCTTGATCTATCTAGGTCTTAACCATCCAGCAGAAAAGTATAAAAATGAAGTATACATCATGGGGCCATAATATTAAGCTGAGCTGTAAATGGCTGTGGTCGACAATTTCTTTGAGTAACTCACTATTGTTGTAGAATGCTGGATTGTGTTGAATTGTGGTGTCGAGTTCAAGCACCTAAGTTAGTTGAATGTCAATGGAGTGCCCACCTTAGACAGGTGTAGACAAAGGAAGAGGTGCAGAAAGAAAAAATCATGATGTGTGTGTATAGACAGTACAGTTGGGATAGATAACGCCATGCTTCTACATAATTCTATGAGAGGCAAGATCTGCACTAATAGTGGTTGGACAGGATATTATGTTGGCTTCTAGTACTACGGTCATCCACTAGGAAAATAATTATTGAATTTTTGATATAATTCAGGTATAAAAAATAAGGTGAGTAAGCATCTACACTCTTAATTCATGGATAAGAGATATCTACTAAAATAATATCAGTAAATATAATATCATGTATGTACCTTGTACAACACCAAAACATTATGAAAACATTTTGCAATGTATTAATTTATCAAATCTGTATTGTTAAGGTGTCTTGAAACTGTCTGATTGACATTTGTAGTTCAATAAAAAAAAAACAAACAAAAAAAAAAACCACCCGGGATTACAGGCGCGGGCCGCCATGCCCAGTCTCAACTGCTGTCTCAGCTCATCCGTGAGTGGCTCTGGCACGGCAGCCCCAGGGTTCAAATCCCTGGTCCCTGTGCCTGCTTGCAGGTTTTTTAGTCCACTGACTTAAATCAGAACAATACTCAAAAATGTTTTAAGGCACTTTTTCTTTTTACTTCTTTTTATGAACACTTTATCTGTACTATTTTTACAAAATATTATTTACTTATACATCATTTTAACATGCCAACATAGCATATTTACTATTTATTTTCCAAAAACATATTAGTTATAGGCACATGTGCAAGTGCTTATTTTACTTCTTTAAGGGCCATTCTAAATTTTAGGTATAATGAAAACTAGAGGTTTCTGTTATTTCAAATATAACAGAATGCTTATGGATATCTTCTTCAATGCTTAAATCTGTCATTATTTTAAATACATCCAGTTGACAGAAGAGGGAAAATAACTTTTTTTTTTTGAAGTTTCTATACTTTTACAACTTTCTTAGACAAATATTTGTATTCATCTGAAATGGTCAAGATGTAATTGAAGAACACTGAATACCATTACTTTAAACAGAGCTAAGATGCAGCAAAAATCTTGAACTGAATAAAATGAACAGAGACCAGCTGAAAGCAGCTAGACAGCTGAAGAGATACCGTGGCAGTCTAAGTGCCTGCCCGGTAAGCACAAGGACATGTGTTCTGTCCCCGGCACTTTGTGCCATGCAGGCCCCTGCATGCCTATGATCCTAGGGATGGGGAGGCTGAGACAGAAGATCACTATCAGTCTGAGCTGCATAGCAAGATTCTGTACTAAATAAATAATAGCTGATTTAAAAAATAGTCACTAAAAATCATAGTTTACTAATATTTTGAAAAGTAAGCAGTATGCGTTAACTACAATAGAATTGATAAACTTAATGTCAGTTTTTAAAAATAATTTCTCTTTTTCTCTAGAGAAAATACCTTAGTCAAATTTACCAAAGAAATAGTTTAATGCGTGAATTGTATGAGTCCCTTAAGTCATTCTCATAGCAGTCTCCGTAGTATTGTGTCATGACTTATGTGAAGGCCAGTGAGATTTCTATTATTAGAAGAGAAATTGCTTCAGGATAGAATGACTCACAGCTCTGATCTGTGAGCTATGGCAGCAATAATAGAGGAAACATTCACATGGTCCATTTACAAGATGAGATTGCATAAAGTCCATCTGATTACATATAAATGGTTATTAGAATAAGTCTTCAAACATGAGTCATAAGAGAGCTACAAATTCCTAAGCCATCTATTTTCAAACCATTTTATGAGAACTATAGTTTCATGCATATTGGGCACTTCATTGTCATTGACTTTGAAACAAAAATAAATGGCACATTCACCAATGAGTTACAGACTTCTTGGTTCAAGTGTCAATGCACCTTGCACTATTAACTAAGAAATATTAGAAGAGTGAAATAGCTATCAATAGTAATCATTTTCCTTCTGACTTGACAAAATAGGAATGTTAATTCACTTCCTATTTCAGAAGTTGCTGTACTGTTCTAAGGACAGAAATATTTTATTATAAGACAACATTCTGTAATCTATCAGCATAAAGCCACGGATTACTGCTAACTCTTTGAGTTGCTACAAAGAATTTATGAACACGCACAAAATAATGTGAATATTCATGCAGAGAGAAAGATATTTTTAACAAGTAGTTTTTTTGTCAACCCCGATACAAAAATCTAGATGCCTTAGAATGTGTTTGCTCATCCATTCATTCTGTTTCAAGATCTTTCTCTCCCACAGTGATCTGAAATCAAAGTGAACTCACAGAAGGACCCACGGAAGAATGAGTGTCCCTATGGTTTGAGAAATGCTCCCAGTTGCCTGAATAAGGCAATACTGACAATTATCAGCAAACAGACCCTAAAAAAGAGAAACAGGACTCTTTCAGAGTTCAGATATCAAAAGCAGTCTTATGCCTAGATTTATTTTTATTCTAAATAGAAATTAACAGTAACTAAAACATTGCATTAAATGTAAACTTTACTCATTTAAAAATGCATAAACATATCAGAAATTATTTTGGCAGATGGGATGTATTAACACAGTACTGGGTTTATCTTGGTAAGCATATGTTAAGTAATGAAATATTGTAGTTATATAATTTATAGTATGAATAACATTAATATATAACATATAAAATTAAACACACATTATCAGGACAAAACTTGACAGTTTAATGACGTGAAAGTCCCCACTCAATTTGGTCAGAAATAAGGGACCACAGTATGGTGAAATCAATGAACATTCTTGAATAAATAAAGGCACAGATGTGCCTGTGACAGCAGGCAAGCAGTCAGCACTGAGACTGCAAAAGGATAACCAAATTGAGGCTATCTTGGTACACTTTGTGATTTAGGAAAATTGTATGGCAAGATAAACTTAAATGTTTTTTTTTTTAAGCAGTAGGAGCTCAGTATAAAGGCTCTGGTTTCAATCTCCAATATTATATAAAAAAAAATAAAGTCACAGAGAGCTCCTTCACCCCCAAACTAAAGAGATAACAAAAGCCAAAGACCACAGCTGAGATTATTTTACTTGTTTTATAATATTATTGTAAAGCTATAGATCAAGAGAGCATGAAAATGGTGATAGAAAGTAATTAGAGATCAGTGAAATAGGACAATTAGAAATATGGGCATATAAGTCCAACTGATTTTTGGGAAAAGAACAACCAAAGAGAATTCAAAGAAAATTGGCAGAACTTTTTGTATTAGTGTGAGAAAAATAGAAATTCACTAATTATGCAAAGAAATTGAAATTTTTCTTTATCCAAAAGACTGGTACAATCACTATGAAAATCAGTGTGCATGTTCTTCAAAACACTAGGACTGGAAATATAATTCATTCCAACTATTGCCTTCTGGATATTTTCTCAAAAGAACTGAAAACATACCATAGTGATATATGTGCACCCATGTTTACAGCAGCACAATTTGTGAAAACCAGACCTTGGAAACAACCAAAATGACCATCGCATGAGGAATGGATGAAAAAGATGTGTTTTTTTTTTTTTTTTTTTTTTTTTACAATGGATTACTACTCAGTTCTAAAGAAAGACAAACCTGAAGCCTTTATAGGTAAGTGGATGCAACTAGAGGCTATACTCATTAGTGAAATGAATCACACTCACATGTGTTAATATCATATTGTCTTCCTAGGGCAAGAACCTGAAAGAATAAATAAAACCCTGGAGGTATTATATAGTAAAATGGAAAGAAATTGAATTTCAGTATTAAACAATGAAGATTAGAGAAAAAAAGAAAAAATAAGATAAAAGGAAGGAGGGCAATACTTGGAAGGATATATACAAGATGGCTAGGAGGATTGTATTAATAATTTCAATCAGTTTTAAAAAATAGCAGTTAATGTTTAGAATTGTCACATTGACTAATTGTATGCTGATATCTGCGATTTGAGTACCTACATGGAGGACAGAAATCTGTAAAACAAAACCCATGGTTGAATACCTTGCATCTTGGTCTTCTAAATGTGTACGATTCCTACTATCTTATCAATTATCCTACTCTCTTTAAAATAAGTGTTAGAGGGTTGACCAAATAGATCATCAGATTACAGTGCCTGCTTATGCAGATACAGCAGCGAGGGTTTGACCCCCAGCATGCCGTGCTGGCCCCTCTGCCCCGGGTGCACGAGACAGCGACTGAGGCTAAGCATGGTGGCTCACATCTGTAATCCCAGCTCTTGTTCTGCCTGTGTTCAGATCACTACAAGCTTGATCGACACAGTGAGACCCTTTAGACCCTGTAGATCCTTACTGAAATACAAAGAAAAGAGAAAGAGAAAAAAGATTAAATAAGATAAAATAAAATATTAGAACAAAAAAGTCAAGGTAAAAAAATTAAGATTTCTTAAAAGCAAGCACCAAAATTCAATTATTTCCCTAATCTTGCACAATTATATCTGTTAATGAGATCAATAGTTTTGATGATAAAAAGAGATAATACCACTGTTAATTAGCTATTCCTGTCTTAAAAATCTGTAACATATGTATTGTTGTATGTTACCCTGTTTCTGTCTTTTTTCTATTTGTTTTTACTTGTTTTTACTCTTCAAAGTAAAATTTTTTAAAAGTAAAGAAGACAAAAAAATAGAGAACTATTTGTCCAATCACGTAATTATTTGTGTTAATCTGAGCAACAGATCTGATGATAAAAATAAATAACAATGATTGTTAATTAGTTTTTTTGTTTTGAAGATCTATAACATATGTACTGCTATATATTGTCCTATTTCTGTTTTTGCTTCTGCTATTTGTTTTTAATTTTGTTTTCACTTTTCTAAGTAAAGTAAAATAAAAATTAAAAAGACTGAATCTCTCAATAAACCTAAAAGCTTTCACAAAGATGAACAAAAACTGACTCACAAAATACATAAATATATAAATATAAAACATCCATAAGAGTTGGCTGAAAACCATGTTGACTTTACATTTGATGACGATCTTCAGATATAAAAGCAAAAATAAAGGATAAAGCATAACAGAAAAATTATAATTTTGAATCTATGATGCTTAGAAATTCTGCTCTTTGAAAGATGTTGTTAATAAAATTAGAAGACAAGGTAAAAACTTTTCGATAAAAAGGGTAAAGTATTTCATGTAAGTTATACAAAGGACTTTAAGCACTAACACTGCTTCAAAACAAAAATGTATAAACAAACAGTTCCCTGAGCACTATCTATGAACAGGAAGTGGTCAGGTGGAAAGAAACTCATGGCAACTATCATTACGGAATTAAGTGGATACAAATTGCAGCATCAATGAACTAACACTGTATGTTGATCTATGGTGTCAGAATCCCAAAACTGCCTACAGGAAATGCTGGTGCATATGTGAAGCAACAGGAACTTCTTTTGCTGCTAGTTTACTATCAGAGGGACTTGCCATTTTGAGACACATTTAGAGACTATTTCATAAAGATAAATGCAGAATATTGTGTTCCCAGGCATTTATTCAACTGATCATAAAATGTATGTCTCCGTGGGATCTGTGCATCAAGAGGCTTACATATTTTATTCATAACTGCAACAAACTATCAGAATCCAAAAGTTTCTTTATTTTTAGCAAGTGAATAGGTAATAGAATTATATAGCATCCAGATAAACCAATATCCAGATATCCAGATGTGGCAGTGTATGCCTGACATAGCACTCAGCCTGGGCAGCTTACTGACTAGCCATATCCTTTTCAGATAAAAATATAAAAGGATTTGGGTTGTAACTCTGTGAGAAATTCTGAGTTCAAACCAAGTATTATAAGCAAGACAAACAAATGGAGAGATGAATACATAAATAAGCGCCCTGGGAGATAGCTCAGTAGAATAAGTGCTGGCAAGCGCAAGGACCTGAGTTCAATCCCCGGTTTGGCCAAATAAACAAACAAACAAATAAATAAATACTATCTGTGATAAAAGAATGCATACTAAAGTCACATAATAAAGGGTGAATTTAAAAATAAATAGTATTATGTAAATGAAATGAATGCAGAAATGTGCATATATTTACTTAAATTTCAATTATTTGGCATTCTCCAATAGTAGAATTAAAAAGGCAATATAATGCCAGTGTACAAAATATACAGCATAAATTCATTCTGCCACAGATGAATAATTGAATAAAATAATTCAATAAGAAGGTGCCCAACTGCTGTGTAGATGAGTTCCCACTTAATGTAGATATTCTATCATGAATGAAAAGAACATTAGGACATAGGCATTAATTGTCAATATGCATAGTGATTCCATGAAATTAGTACTGAAAGAATGAAGAAAATACTAGCTGCAGAGTTCATTTGTCTTATTCTGCCTATTCCTCCTTAGTAGATGCATATGGTTGCTTCAAGGAGCTGAATTGTATTTAAACTGCTTTATTTTACTGCACAGTGTAGAAAACCTAAGTGATAGTTTAGCTTATCATCAAAGCATACATCACTGCTTACAAACCACTTAAAGTATGAAGTCTTTATATGATTAAACTGAGTGACTATGCCTGTGATTTTCTTTGCCAAAACTTGTAATATTATGTACTCCCTGTACAGAGAGGAAATGGTCATATATAGAGATAATTTATACAAATACATTGCCACTTCTTAAATTATATTTGTTGAAGACTTCCAAATCATCAATAACAAGATGTCTAAGAAACTGTTACATTTAAAAGAACCTGAAAGAAACATTGCAAAGAGGCAGGTGTGATGGCATGTGCCTGTAATCTCAGCTCTGGAGAGGCTGAGGCAGGAGGATCATTGTGAGTTCAAGGCCAACCTGAGCTGCAAGGTGAGACTCTGTCTCAAAAGGAAAGAAAGGTTACAATTAAATAAAAAACTATAATACAAATAATAGAAAAAGATCATGATTCATAAAATTCAGCAGGGGAATGTAAACCATGCAATTTAGTTAGTAATGAGATATAAATATTGGTCTATTATTTATATCAGATAAATCATTATAATATGCTATATTGGCACAAGAAAACTAGATATATACCACATAGACATTTCTGTACTACTTCTTAAATTTTTAAATTTTTTTGAAAGATACATTTATTATTAGCCTCAAGGGAAAATTAGTAAAAATTTCAGATTTGTTCAAATTCGTTATTTATTACTTTGTTCAAAATAATAAATTTTAGAGATTTGATCAAATTCCCAGCTATAAATAATTACATGTAAATTTACTTAGACTCGAGTACATTATTTTCTTTTCTTTTTTAAGAATAGGAAGAATTCACGGAGAAAAGGACACTTCTGGCTCAGAAGGACAGAAGGCAATGCACACAGTGGGCTGCCCATCATCCCTGCATCCCAAGTGTTTACTGAGCAGAATCATGAGTGGGGGTGAGCTAGAATAAATTATGTTAAATGACCTTTTGTTGAAGAGATGTATTGTTAAGGAAATCTCGCGAATAGATTGTCAGAGAACTGTAGCAAGTGTTCCACTCTTCCGTACACTGGGTAGAACAAAATGTTAGCTACCTGTAGAGCTACCTCATTCTGAAAAGCATGTGTGTGTTCACATACATTCTTTTCTCTGGGACAACACAGCTACAGGCATTTGCAAACTGCAAAAGAATAGCCAAACACAAAAAATATGTGACTTGTGGAGAACCCAAAAAAAGCTCACACAGCATTTGAGTAACTATTAGAAGCCTCTGCAACAGGACATATAAATAGATATATTTTAAAAACTATCAGGGCCAGCCAAATAGTTCAGCAGATTAAAGCACCTGCAAGTAGGCTCAGGGGCCCTAGGTTTGGTCCCCAGACCTACCATCCTGCCCTGCCCCTGAGGCACACTGAAACAGCAATTGAGACTGGGTGGATGGTATGTGCCTGTAATCCCAGCACTTGTGAGGCTGTAAACAAGAGAATCACTGAGTCTGATCTAGTAGTGAGACCCTGAGCAGCCTTCTCTATAACACAAAATAAGTAAATAAACAAATAAATAAAATAAAAGCTTTGAGCAAGTACTAGCTTTTGGATCAAGGTTCACACATTTATATATCAGGGTCTTTTTGAGACACATAGAACTTAAGATGGAAAATGAAAACAGAACACTACATGCACTGTTATCATTTAGAAATATATAGTACTTTTTCATTTATTAAATAACAAATAATACAGGCACCTTGATCTTCAGTAATGGATATAAATTTACATCTGAAATTGAATAAGTGATTTTTTTCTTAAATAAAATCTACATATTTCAATATTTTGTGTTAGAAAACAAAAACAAATCACAAATCTATGTGGGATAGATTCAGACATTCCATGTTTTGATTTGTACTTGCTCTTTGACAAAATCCTAGTTGAATAGAGTTACTCTCAGTCAAAATAACTGCAACAGTTAAAAATTTGGTTATTGTTACAGAAAAATAATAGTATGTCAGTATTGTCATTTTTTCCTTTAGTTTTTAAAGAAAACCTACTTGTATTATTCTGTAGCTTCTGCATTGATTTTTGCAAGCAGCAGGCAGGCTGCTGAGCGAAAGTTATACATGCAATGCCTGACATTCGTAGAGTTCGTGCCTACATCTGAAATAACTCCTACTATAATATTTTTTCTGTATATATATATGTATATATATGTATATATATCTTACATATTACCTCTTCTAGTCCATTAATTCAGGCAGTGCTTTATTTTCCCTTTGTTTGAAAATATTTTCTATTCTATATTTCTCTAATGACTCTTTTAATGTGCAAAAATTGCTATAAGTTCCCCAAATTTTCTAATTTTCAAGGTAAAGGAGAAACTCTCTGTAGTGTTCTGTTTCCATAGTTATACTAAAATTCTATAGTCATATCAGTTTCAAGTCTCCTTAACAATGGAAAATAATCCATTTCTTCTTCTTGTTCTTGCTCTTCTTGTTATTGTTCCTCTTCCTCTTGCTCTTCTTCTTCCTCTTCTTCTCCTTCTCCTTCCCCTTCTTCTTCCTTCTCTTCTTCTTTTTTTTTTTTTTTTTTTGGTACCAGGGATCAAACTTGGGACATTGCATTTGCCAGGCAGGCACTTATATTGCTGAGCTATCTCCTCTTCCCCTTTTTCTCCATGTAGCCTTGCCAGCATTTCTTTCTAGTTGATTTCTTGATAATAGAATTCTTTCTGAAGTGAGATAGAATAACATTGTTTAATTTACTTCATTATATTAATTTAAAATTTGTGAATTGCCAGTGAGTTGAACATTTTTCATTTATTTATAGGAAGTTTGTATTTCTTCAATTGAGGAATGTCCATTCACAAAGTAGCTACTGATAATCTTCTGAATTTCCACTGGGTTTTTTTCTACAATGGAGTATTACACAGTTATAAAAAATGATAAACTTGAAGCATTTATATTTAAGAGGATGCCACTGGAACATGTGCTCATGAGTGAAACATACCAGACACACATGTGCAAATATTGTATAGTCTCCATAGTATCAATCAAAAGAAGAAATACAGATAGAAAGGTGTAACAACAACTAAAAGGAATTTAGGCAGATAAGGTAAACTGAACTGCGTATGTTGCAGGGTAATAATCAGCTTCTCTTCTGGATGGTTAACAACCTAAGTTTAAAGATCAAAAATTTGAGAAATGGAAGAGCTGCAAGGTCTGCCAACATTTTGGCACTAAACTTTCAAGGTCAGTGAAAACTCAGGATATAGCAGAACCTGTACTGTAACAAAATGGAACTCAGTTGTGCCACAAATAATCTATCTGATCAAGATTATGGAGCCACAGAGGAATGTGATTGATGATGTATAGTGTGCCTAAGGAGAGTAACATGGAGAGAAAACTTTCTCTCAGGTTTTCACAGAGAGCAAACTGGTGAAGCAATGGCCATGACTCATCTCCATGGCTGATACTGACAAAGGATCTACAAAGTGAGGTACAGGGTTACAGGATAAACCCTGAGGGGACTTGACTGACCTCATCACATACAAAAGTTACATTTTTGTTATATAGGTCTTGCTTTATCTTGATCTTAACCATTCAGCCGAAAAGGATAAAAACAAGGTATAAAAAATGAAGCCATAATAATATACTCAGCTGTAAATGGCTCTAGTCAAGAACTTCTTCAGATAACCGACTACTATTGTGGAGTGCTGGACTGTGTTGGATTGTTTCGCTGAATGCAAGCACCTATAATAATTGAATGACAATAGAATACCCTGACAGGACTAAACAAAAAAGAGGATACAAAAGAATGAGCATTCTATGTTTGTACAAACAGTACAGTTAGGGTAAATATGGATTTCTTTCACATAATTCTACGAGAAGAAAGATTTGCACTAATAATGTTTGGACAGAATATCCTGTCTGTTTCTTGTACTATGGATAACCACTAGAAAGATAACAATGTAAAAAGTGTTAATTATTGAAACTGTACTACAATTCAGTTTTTAAAAAAGATAGGTATATAGCTACATTCTCTTAATTCATTAAATAGAGGCATCTGTTCTAATAGTGTTTGTAAATAGAATATCATGTATGCACCTTGTACAACAAAACACCACTATGAAACAATATCCAATGTATTAATTATTGAATCTGTTGTACTGATTTGATTTGAAACTGTCTCATTGATGTTTGTTCTTCAATAAAATTATGGAAAATAAAAAAGTAAACCATCAAAAAAAAGAAAGGATTGTAAAACAAGAAAAGAAATGTCCATTCATTCCACTTCTTACTGGCATTTAAATTTTGGGGCACAACTTTTTGACATTTTTATATGTTTTAGATATAGTAGTACAATTGTTCAGGAAGTTAGTTCATTCCTCAGTTCTGAGGGAAATGGCTGCATTCATGTTCATGCAGATAATATGGTTAGTCTTTTTCATCCCTGATGAAGAATTTGAGAATAGAAGTGAAATTTTGCTGAACACTTCCATTGGAAAACTGAATTATTCCTGAACAGAAGTATTTGTGGACCAAAGTACTAATCTCAGTCTGAGGAGTAGCTGAAAAGAAAATCCCAATTTCTAGGTTGCCTCGTCACTCTTTTAAGTGTTTTACTCTGCTGTGAAGAAACATGTTCATTTGGTATGATATCATTTATTGGTTCTTGGTATTATTTCTTGTACAACAAGAAAGTTTCTTCTATATCCAAGTCTTCAAAACTTTTAATTACTTTATCTTCAAGTAGATTATGTGTTTGTGCTATAAGGTTTGAATCTTTGATTCATTTAATTTTAGTTTAGTGCATAATGAGTGAAATGGATCTAAAATCTACTTTTGACATATAGTTAGCCAGGTTTCCAAACAACATTTGTTAAATAGGTTGTTTTTTCCTCAACAAAGACATTTGGTTCTTTGGTCAAAAACAGCGCAGCTAAATGTCCCTGAAGTTGTTTCTATTTTGTCTTTCTGCTCCATTGAAACATGTCTTTTTATGTTGGTTTTGGTAATATTCTATTTTTATTATTATCATTTTGTAGTATTAATTGAAGTCCAGGGTTGCAATGACCTTCACCTTACCTTTACATGAAGATTTGCATTTGCTATTGTAGGTCCAACTTCTGGTTCAAAGTGAATTTTAGTGTTGCTTTCTCCTGTCCTGTAAGGAATATTATTTGTGTTTTGATTGGAATTGCATTAACTCTAAATAACAATTTTGGAAGTATGGTTATTGTGACTATATCGTTTCTTCCACCAAGAAACAGGATATCTTTTCATTTTTGATGCTGTGTTCAACTTCTCTTTTCAGAATAATATACAATTGTGGTAGATCATTTTCACTCCCTTAGTTTGATAAATTCCTAAGTATTTTTGTTGTCTTTCTTTTCTTTTTTTAGAATTTTATTTTTCTTGATGCCATTATGAATAGTATTGTTTTCCTAATTCCAATCTCATTGAGTTTTCTTTTGGTATACAATGATTTTTGAGTATCGATTTTACATCCTACTACACTTGCAAACTGGATATTATTTCTAGGTGTCTTTTGGTGGAGTTTTATATCTTCTATATACAAGATCACCATATGGTGATGACTAACAGTGAACTAACAGTGAGAACGTAAATTATTTCTTTTCTACCCTTTTCTCTTTTATTTGTTTCTTTGTCTTATTGCCTTAGATACTATTTTGGAAACTATATTAAACAATAATAAAGATAGCATCTATTCTTATAATATCCCTGATTTTAGAGATAGTGCTTTCTGCTTCTCTCCATTTAGGATGATGGGAAGTAGTTTTGTCATAAATTGTTTTTATTAGAAAAGAAAGTATCCTTCTAATCCTGTTTTCTTCAGTGCTTTTATAATGATTGGATGTTGGATGTTGAAGAATTGATGAAATCATGTCTTTTATCTCATAATAATCTGGGTGCCTCCTTCTGGCCTGGCTATGGCTCCATGACAATGCCCCCCACCATGGTTGCCCTTCTCCAAGTCACTGCGTGATTTTATCAATGGTAGCAATAGGATGGAGCCTATACAAGTTTGCCATGAATCCCATGTTCAGTGTTCCTAGAAGGCATCCAAGAGCTATGCCATGTGCTTCAACTGGAGTCACTCAACAGCTGTTTTTAGCACAGAGCAGCTGCTGCTCCAGGCCATTGGTGCATCTCTAGTTGTAGGCATCTAGAGTCACACTCTTTTGCTGTGTCTTTATAGATTCAAACCTTCTTTCTCACCAACCAGAAGCCAGGAGTAGGGGAGAAAATGTAGACTGCCCCTTTTTTTTCTGCATTGTGAGTTGTGTCTACAGTTTCTCTGTAGGCTCCAATTTTCCCATACAATACTTCAAATAACAGAGATTCATTTTCCTGCCCAAGTTATTATTATTCAGATCCTGGATTCCAAATTTTGAAGAGGCCAACTTGTTATGGCATTCTGATCCATCATCTTCCCAGAAGTCCCACAAAGTTTTTTAAAGAAAATTTTTATTTTGTGAATTCCAGTGAATATTTATTCTTGGATTATTTATTTATCAAAAACACTACATTAGATATGTGTCACATCAACAACAAGCTCATGCACATGTTATTTTAAAGTCAGTTGTTTTGGAATAATTTTTTGTTTCATAGAGTTGAGGATATAGTACATTTTGTATTCACTTCATCCGAATTCCCTTCATATTAATTCAATATATAAGTAAAATAAACTTATTAAACTTTACAAGGAGTTTGTAGTCTCTGGATTTTCAACATTACTTTCCTTTACCAAATCCACTTTATAACAATGTTTTAATTGTATTGTCATCCCAGATAACGCTCCTCCAACCTATGACGGTTCTCCTTTGATTGTTTTATGACCTTGAGACTTTGAAACTTTCCAGGAAGATATTTCTTATTATACATGAATTTGGTTCTTTGGTTATGGTTTTGAGGAAGAATACCATAGATAACCTTATCATGCTACATCAGAGTGTATGTCATATACAAATGATTTAATGCTGGTGGCATTGACTTTGAGTTTTCAGTTACCATGATGTCTGGTATGCCATTGGTTACAATGAGTGATGGAAGAGAGAAAAGGGGCATACACACCCAGAGCAAGATGAAATAATGTTTCATAGTAAGTGGACAATGAGCAGGAAAGGTGAGAGCTAAAGTTCATGATCCTGTTACAGTATTTGCAATGTTACACAGTACATTTTAGGTGATTTTTATGCAAAAATTTGTATATTGATCAGCCTCATAACAGTAATTGCTTTATGACATATGTGTACCTCATACCATAAGGGTGTACATTTCTAAAACATACAACATTCATTGAAATGTAAAGGATACATTCATTACTTATGTTCTGTACTTAAGATTCTTAACCAGAGCAGATTATGTTTCTTAACAATGATTGATTCTTCTAAGTGTTCTCTTTAAACAAGTACTATGAATATTTAATTAATAGGAAGAAGTTTCTCTTTTAGTTTGTATTACCATAAATTACCATAACTTTGATTATTTTTTTTCTATTTCTATATTTTATCACTAAATACGGACCCCGCATTGACTGCACTATGCTTTCAACAGGGTACGTACTTAATTGACACTCTCTCCATGGAATTTAATTAAAGCTGATGGCACAGTGTCCTACTTAATTGGAGTAGTAATTCCTCTTAATAGGAGCACTTGCAGGTAATTATGTGAGGTTCAAATGGGGCTTATTGGTCCACAGAAGGATCAAAGGTTGTTATTTTTTCTTTTAATTTCTAGACTTCTGCCACCAATTACCTACTAACCACAGAAGTTTAAATAATTAGCACTAGAGACTTAATCTTGAGCCTCTTAAACTTATTTGAGAGTTTTTGTTATATTTGTTAGGATCTGAAAAACTGTGCTCCTTCTTCCTTTCCTCATATTTATGGCTTCTGAGAGCTCTCCTACCACGCTGACACAGGCTACTGATATGGGAAATAGTTCCTGCCTCAAAGAATTACATAAAATCACTGGTTGTAAAAAACTGAGTATAATCTGTATTTGTGTTTTGCTACTCTGTCATTTTAATCATAATTGACATTAGACAAAAGAACAAATATTTCCTTATTGAAAGACCAATGGTTTTAATATAAAATAACTTGTATTTATGTAAGTGTTAATGAGAATTCAGGAGAAAATTATATGTTACCTTTACTGTATAGGTGGTAATAATTAAATTGTTAATAAAGCAAATATTTACTCATCTTTCATTTGGAAAATTAATGTCTAAATGTTTGTCAGGATAATTACTAAGAGTTTTATTTATGCATGCTAAGATATATATTAAAAGAAAGCACTGATATGCAAGTAATTCTGTATAGCTCTTTAAACTATATTTTTGAGATAAAATTAATATGAAGAAAAATATTATATAAACTTATATGATATAGAAAAATAATAAATCCTGTTAGGAGGACTCTGAAAGACTAATACCTTCCACTGTGACTCTTTTTACTGATTTTAGTGAGAAAAAAAGATAAAATAGCTATGAAACAGGTTCAAAACAGGTCATACTGCAGCTACAATAATTAATACATTGTATAATCCTCATCTATTTCTCCTTACTAATTGTACCAGCCTCCAAATTAGTGGACTGCCTAAGCAGTCCACTGAGCTATCTGGCCCTTACCTCTTTGTGTGTGTGTGTGTTTGTGTGTGTGTGTGTGTTTGTGTGTGTGTGTGTGTGTAGAATTGTGCCAACATAGTATAAACTCTGAGAAATATGAAAATTGAGATGTTCTTGTGATAAAAAAGCATTTGAAAAGAGAATTATCACTCTTATGTATCCATAAAACTTCACAAAAATATGTATAAAATGGAATATGTAGTGAATAATTTAGTTTAAAATGCAGTGTAGTAAAAGGTGTAGTATTATTAATCACCGTCAAAATCCCCCCATTCAAATGTACTTATTCTATTATTGCTGCTCTCAGAAGCAATTACATAAATTGCCTTTCTTGAGTATCTTTATGAGTTACAGTTACAAATGTGGTTGTTCTCTTGCCAAGCGAGACTGCTGGAAATGCAGTCTTCTAAAGCCTCAGAGTGCATCCTCACCCACCTTGACCACAAAAGCCATATCTGACACCACGCAACTCTGGCTCTGTAACATCAAACCATGACTACGAGGTGAAAGTTTTGTGTGGGTTCAAGGATACTGAGGCAGCCATGACACTCAGCTATGGACACACATAATGGGGAGCTTCTGAATTGCTTCAGAAAGTGACAGGAATGCTGGATCAGTGTGTCCAAAGTGGTGTTTGGGGTAGTACATCGTGGTCTACTAAGCCAATGAATCCTTTATTGCATTTCTTTTTTGTTTTTTGTTTTAAATATTCACCATAGTGCTTGGTAACACTTTGCACAAACACACACATGCACAGACACACACAACTTATTTATAAAGAGAACTTCATCATTTCTATTCACTTTCATCACAGTGTAAATTATTCCTGGATCTATATTTGAAATACTGAAATTTCCTCCAATGCAAATGATTCATGACTCTTCTTTGGACTAACATAACTCCTGAAACTCAAAATAGTTTACTATATTTTCCAAATTAATTTTATCTGAAGTAATACAAACTATTATGGTTAAAAATCAAATTAGAAAGTGATATATGTGGGATTATTTATTTTCTTTTGGTTTATGTAAGAGGGTTGTGACATGTGAACATTCTATTTACATGCATATGAGGGCAAAACAGACTATCCTACTGATCTACAAGAATGAAAGGGATGAAAGAGTACTATGAACATTAGCACACATAAACCCTATAATTTAAAAAGTAGTCAAGTTTTTGAATGACAGAAGTTATCAGAACTCAGCCAACAAGAAATATTTAATAGTATAAGATTTTACATTGAGAAATTCAATTTGTATTGAAAAACATTTCAAACAAAATTATATTATTCACTTCCCCATTGCTAGAAGACAATAACCAACCCACATCAATTAAAGAGCTTATTTTCTCACAGATTCAGAGGTATGCATTTCATGATCAGTGGCTCCCAAGTGAAAAACACACACTGAAACAGCCCTGCATAAGATGACTGCCCACCCTGAGGCAGCAAGGGAGCAGAGTGAGGGGGCAGACAGAGTGGGAATGCGCCCATCAAGTCGTGTGGCTCTTCTCACTTGCCCTTTGTGGCAGACTGCCAACCAGTGGCTTTCTTGTTATATTCATCTGAACTGAACTAGCATGGTAGTGGTTATGGGGGGCCCACCTGAGAATTGCTGCCAGCAGCACAAAAGGCAGTACAGGAGAAGCTGTCAGAGCTGTGAAGGAAGATGTAGAAGCTGCTGTGGACCTAATAGGGAGCTGCTGGTTCTCTTGGGCTGGTCGTCAAGGGGACCTTGTCATGATGGCCTTCCTGTTGAACCTGGTTGTTCTTGTCAGAGGAAGAGCTAAGATCCTCAACATCACTGAGGACAGATGCTGTTTATTTGGTGGGGGGACTTGTGGTCCCCACCTTGAGTATCTCTTCCTGGCTCCAAAGGGGAAGACAGTGCACTCCTCCATCTTCTGGAGGAACTTCTTACATTGACGTTCCTGATGGGAACTCAGCTTTCCTCATCATTGGAGGAGTTAGGAACCTCACTGAAGAGAATAGCTATAGTGATTTTTGGGGGAGCTCTTGGTCTTACTTTGAATGTTGTTTCCCGACTCCAGTTCAAATCCCTCAGCCTGATAGCACAGATCCTTCATCTTGCTGCCATAAAACTTCTAGCTTTTGCCACACCCTTTTGGGCCTACATTGCTATGGGCTCTAGGCCTCCAGCTGGACTTGAGGGCGGCATTGTTATGAGCTCTAGTTTTTCAGCTAGATTCATGCAGAATATTAAGATTCAGGCTGTCAGCTGGATTCTTCAGTTTTCACTGTGTGGAAGGATTTCCCACACTCTGGGTGGTTCATTACAAAATGTGTCTTATATCATATTGTACTCCTTTAAAAGCCTCAAACCATGACACTCCACATCCTCAGCTGTTAATAATATTTTATTACTCTCACCTTACGTTTACTGACAACTATCCTTTTACGTTCTCATCTTGAAATTTTGACTATTTGATGTACCTCACACCAATAAGAAAACAAATTTGCATTTTTGAAATTACATTCCTTCACTCACCATAACATTCTAAAGTTTTACCCATATTTTTGCATATATCAGAATGCCCTACTTTTCATGTTGAATTATATATATATATATATATATATATATATATATATATACATATATATATATATATATATATATTCTATGCTTCACTCATTCTTTTTGGTATTCATGGAAATGTGTATTTGTCTTGTAAGATACTACAGTGATGACTTTTCTTTTCTCTTGGGGGTGGGTTTTGTTTTGTTTTGGTCCTGTGAGTCAAACTTAGGACCTTGAACTTCCCAGGCAGGCTCTTTGCCACTGAACTATATACCCCTGGCTCAATCATGCTATTTTTCATTTTTGATAATAGTACAAATTTGGGCTGGCCAAATAACTCAGCACATTATAATGCCTACAAGTAGGCACAGGGGCGGGGAGTTTTACATTCAGGCCTACAGGGTTGGCCTTGCCTTTGGGGTACACTGAGACAGCAATTGAGACTGGGTGTGGTGGATCCACCTGTAATCCCAGCTCTTGGGAGGCTGTAAACAGGAGGATCACTGCAAGTCTGATCTAGTAGAGAACCTTAACACCCTGGAGAGTCATCCCTAAAATACAAAAAAAGGAAAAATTTTGTACAGCAACTTCTCCATTATATATTGACATAAACAGAAGACAAAAGTTTCAGTACTCCTCATTTTGAATATTCATTGTTTTATTTCTTTATTTTGAAATTAAACCTGATAATGGGATTTAGATAATATCTCATTGTAATTTTAATATACATGTTAATAGCTATTTTTATGTGTTTATCAGATACCTGCCTTGGAGATATGTTTGTTTAAGTCAGCTATCAATTTCAAATCAGGTTGTTCTGTCATTGCTGAGTTTTAGAATTTGTCCACACATTGTGACATGTACTTCTTTTCCACTCTGCTGACAATGTTCACATATGCAATTAAAATGTTTGCATTGAATACATTTTTGTCTTTATGACAATAATAAGCATTTTGATTATTGACAGTTTAAAGTAACTTTTTAAAATTAATTTGATTGAGAAGGAAATATCAATGAGACAGTTTCAAAACAGATTAGTAGGACAGTTACAATAATTAATACATTGTATATAGTTGTCTTTGTAGTAGTTAATCATAGTACAAGATTCAGACATAACTTGGCTAGACACTAGTAATACAAATATTTCTTCTATTTGAATTAAGAGAAAGTAGCTGTATATCTATCCTATGTTATATATATACATATATGCAAAATATATATTAGAAAATATATATATATCCATTGCTATTCAAATATTATAGGTATGTGAATTCACCAAAGTAATCCAATAGAGTCCAGTAGTCCATAGTAGCAGTAGGTTATCCACCAGAATGGCAATGTTAGAATTTGTTGACTTGAGCCTTTTACGGCTCAGCATAATAAAATGACTTTTCTTTTTATACCTCATATTTATGCTTTTCTTCTAAATGGTTAACACCAAGGTAAAGGGAGACCTATATAACAAAAATATAACTTTTGTATCTGAAAACGTCAGTCAAATCCCCTCAGGATTTGCCCTGAAACCCTGGATAGCAGTCTGTAGATCTTCTGACATCCTCAGCCATGTGGATGCATCACAGCCATTGCTTGACGAATTTCCTCTCTGTAAAAGGCTGAGAGAATGTTTTCTCTCTGTGTGACTTCCCTTTGGCACTCTGTATGTCATCAGTCACTTTTCTCTGGAGTCCCATAATCTCCTTGATCAGAAAATTTGAGTTACCGCTTTGTTACTGAATATTGCAGTAAAGGTTCTCTTACGTCTTCACTGACCTTGAAGGGCTGGGGCCAAAATGTTGATTATCCTTATAGCTCTGCTCTTTCTCTAATTTTTTGGGTTGCAAACTCGAGATGCTAACCATCCAGAAGAGAAACTTAATGATATTATTACCCTATAACAGAGGCAGTTGAGCTTAATCTCACTATCTGTCTGAATATCAAATGACTTACACATAACATGGAACAGGTATTTTCCATCAATCATTGATGTGATAAAATTTAAGTCCCTATATAATGTGAAAAAATACAAAAAGTAATAGTAAAAAAATAGAAATAAAGAATTACATATTTTTACAGAAATTTAGAAATCTAATCATACGCATCACTGTAGCAAGACAGTCCTATGACATTTTTTCCTGTGTCTTGTTTTCATTTATTACATTTTTTTCTTTTTTTTAAGCAAACATTTACTTGAGAGAGAGCATAGCAATAATTGCTATAACATTAGAAGCCATACTTTTTTTTTTTTTGCCAAACAAGGGATTGAACTCAGACCCTTAAGCTTATTCTACTGAGCTATCACCCCAGCCCCTACAAGCAGTACTCTTTTAGACCACCAGAATGACAGAGATTCCAAGCATGGCCCTAGTATCACACATTGCTATTCCCCGGGCAGCTACCTAGCTCACAGGTATCAGTCTATACAGTTAGTCAGGGTGAAAATCTTACCAAGCAACTGCTACTTTGGAAAACCTAATGGAGATTCTCAGGATCTTTGCCTTAACCATCTTGTGTATATAAATGTATGGTTTTGCCCCTGCCATGTTTCCTAGCTTTTCTCCTTGCCCTCTCTTCATTGTTTAATCCTTAAATTCTCACTTTCCATTTAGTTGTGTTATACCTTTCAATCTTATTTATTCTTTTGAGTTCTTACACTAGGGAGACTATATGAGATTTACACTTGCGGGTCTGGTTTATTTCACTTATGAGTATATCTTCAGTTGGCATTCACTTATATGTGAAGGCTTCAAGTTTATCATTCTTTATAGTTGAGTAATACTTCATTACATAAAAATACCACATCTTTTTCATCCATTACTTTTGGATTTTTGTTGTTTCTAAGATTTGGCTAACACAAATTGTGCTGCTATAAATATAGGTGCACATATATCACTATGATATGATGATTTCAGTTCCTCTGGGAAAATTCCCAGTAGGGGGATAGCTGGCTTGAATGGGATTTCCAGCCCTCCTCTTTTGGAGAGTCTTCACACTGATCTCCACAATGGTTGCAACAGTTTACGTTCACACCAGCAGTACAGAAGGGTTCCTTTTTCCCCCTCCACCATTCCAACACTTGTTGTTTGTTGATTTCTTTATGATAGCCATTCTTTCTGGAGAGAGATGTTTTCTCACAGTTCTTTTAATTTGCATTTCATGAATGGCTAGTGATGTGGAACAACTTTTCATGTATTTATTAGCTTCTTGTATTTCTTCCTCTGAAAAGTGTATGTTCATCTCAGATAACCATTTCTAGATTGGGTCTTTAAATTTTGGAGCCTTAGTGTTTTTTTAGTTCTTTATGAATCCTATATCGAAGTCTTTTGGTTAAGATTTTTTCCAAGTTTGTGGGTTGTTTTTTCACTCTGTTGCTAATTTCTTTAGACGTACAAAAACTTCTCAATAAGAGGAAGTCCCAGTTGTTAATTCTTTCAAGCGTTACTGATGCAGTTTGATTTTTGCTCATGAACTGTTTGCCTACCCCTATGTCTTCACGAATTCTTCCTACTTTCTCAAGAGTTAGTGTTTCTGCTTAATATATATAGATCTTTAATCCATTTTGTTTTTGGCAGAATTTAATCCATTTTGATTTTGTTGTAGTGCATGGTTAAAGAAACTTTTGAAATCAGGAGAGGTAGCTATCCTCTGTCTTTCTTCTTTTTGATCCAGATTGCTGCATCTGATGGAATCCCTTGAGATTGTATATGAATTTTAAAATACACCTTTACATTCCTGAAAAAAGTCTATTCTACTGAACAAGGAGTTCAGTGGCCCTGTACTTGAATTTTGACTGGCTGAACTACTAACAATATTGCTTTCAATCCTGCACACATGGTATTTTCAAATTATTTATATTTTTCATTCCTTTCAGCCATATTTTGCTTCATCTTACAAATGACTTGTTCCATATTAATGTCTTAATGTGTCTATGGTAGTATTAATGAAATTGTTCCATGACAGTTGATATAAAAATGAAATATTTATATTGGAGTTTGACTTTGTATTTTGTCATATTGTTTAGTTTGTGTGTTAGTTCTGACCACTTCTCTGCAGTCACTAGAGGCTTCCATGTGAAGAGATATTTACTCTGACAGAGATCATTTCACATCTCTCTATCTATGATGCCCTTATTTCCTATCGCTTTCTTGATTTTATGCATATGAATTATATTACCACTTTTAGTAGCAGTGGTAGAACTAGGCATTGTTTATTATCAATTTTGGGTGAAAAATAGTCAGTCCTTCTTCACCTGGTATGATATTTGTCATGAGATTTTCAAACTGTATTTGTTACTCAGATACAGTGCCTAGTCATATTTTCTAAATATTAATTTTTAATTATGAAAATGATTTAAAACTCGATTGACTTTTCTTTATCAATTAATAGGATTCTTTGTTCTTTTTCTTTAATGTGCTAACACGGGATATTAATCAATTCTATCTTGAAGCATTCTTGAGTTCCAGGAATAAGTTTCATTTGATTAAGACGTACAATATACATTTTATCTTCTGATGTGTTATTTTGGGTAGAATTTTGTTGAGGATTTTTATTTAAATGTTCTAATACATACTATTCTATAATCTTTTTATGTTTTTCCTGGTTTTATCATCCATATTATTGGCTTATGAGAATGAGTTATGAAATATATTTTATTTTTATGAGAATGTAACATTTTATTCTGTTTTTGTGAAATGTTTGAAAAAGCTACCACAAGTCATTTTGTAAATGTTTGTTGGGAGTCAATAATGAAATCATCAGATACAGTCTTTCTTTGACATGCATTATGAGAAATTAGGTACTTGTTTGGAGCAAAGATCTAAAATTTACCAATATTTAACTACATCTCACCATCTAGATATTTCCTAAATTTATTGATCTTCTGATAAACTGTTTCAAAATAGTTTGATCAATCAATTTTTTATGTGTTGTCTGAATTGGGAGGGATATCCCTGGCACTCTACATCTATGTAGAATGCACCCTATAGTTTAATTTTAAGACCAGCTGTTATGGTTTATATATAGGTCTCCCCAAACCTCATGCAGTCTTGCAGCTGCTTCTGGAGTTTGTGATTGATTATAGTGAGTGTGGATACTGCACTTGGCCTGGGCCAGGTAACTTGCCTTTCAGTGTAAGGAGGAAAGAGAAGCCAGTTGCTTGGGCTGCTGTTACTCTTCCTTCTGTGTTTTTGCTGCTTTCTGCTGCCATGAAAAGTTGCTTTCTGCTGTTTGCTGCTCTGCCTTGGACCCAGCTGAATATGGACAGAAACCTGAAGTAACTGTGTGCTAAATAAACCTTTCTAACCTTTATTTTGAGTGTTGAATGTTTGTCCTAGGAAGGAGCGAAGAGTAACTAAGACACCAGCCATAAGTAATTGTCATTCCCAAGAGACTGAAAATTTAATAATCATTCATTATGAGCAAACTGCATTCCCACACTTGGTCCAAGCCATGGCAATCTGATTTTGTCATAAGCCCATAGAAAATAAGTATCAGATGATTATTGAAATATATTGAAACCCACGATGAGGTAGTACACAAAAGTCAGGGAGAGCCTGGGTAAATGATAGCATTACAACAATGACAGATAATCTTTTGCTTTAAGTCCTGTCTCTTCAAGCCAATTATAAATTCATGAAAAGCACAGTTACACTATTTAATAATAGAAGAATAAATTAATGTGAAGTTTATTATTGAATAAGAATAGTTAGTGCATATTAGTAATTTCAAATAGTGAGTCAAACTCTTGCATATTCACACGTGCTGGTGACATACTTTCATAACTTGCGAGTATCTTCCTGCCTTTCCTTTTCCTTCCTTCATCCCATTTCTTTCTCTAAGGTGCCATTTCTATTTTCCTATCATATCTGTTTTTTTTTAAATATTTGTGGTGCCGGGGAGATAGCTCAGTAGAATAAGCACCTTACTGGTAAGTGCTAAGTCCTGAGTTCAATCCCTGCTACCAACAAATACATAATAAGTAAATAGATAGATAGATAGATAGATAGATAGATAGATAGTTGGATAGATAGATAGATAAAATAAAATAAACATCTCTGGAGGCCAGATTATAGATCAGAGGCTTAAGAGCCTGCCTGATAAGCACAAGGTCCCGAGTTCTAGTCCTGGTACTTCAAAACAAAAGAAAACAAAACACCTCTATTTGGTTCTAAACAAAGAAGAAATCTTGTAACATTTGACTTCTTGAGAATGGTTTACTTGACTTAACATGATGATCCCTAGTTAACAACCATTTTCCTGCAATTCACGTTTTATTCATACATATAAATTTTGTATTTTTGCATGTATCATATAAATACATACATATATATATGTATAATATTCCTCACATATTTCTCTTGAAAAGCACCTAGTCCTGTATTTTCATAGTTTAGTTATTCTAAATTATACAGTAATTCACATCAATATACAAGTATTACCATAATATTCTGATTTTAATTCTTTCAATGCTATACCAAGGAATGTATATATCTACATATATATTTTTTGGGGGGCTATTTCAGCCTACCCTAAGGGAAGGGCTGGCAGGGAATGTGCTGCCGAAGATAGTATCGCTGTCCCCTGCACCTACGTACACAGACATTATAGACCACTGGGCTATCTTGCCAGCCCCCAAGGAGTGTTACACATGAACGCAAATTTGCTTCTAGATTTAGTTTTTTGGGGGAACCTCTATTTTTTTCACTACTGATGTATTAATTTATATTTTTGAACATTGTATTAGAGTTCATTTTCATTCACAAGATCACTTACATTTATTGTTTTAATTTTTCAATTTTATTTTTATTATTGCATTTTGCATTAATAATGATGATGATAGTCATGTTACTTATTAATAATGGTATACGTACTAACCCATCTTAATTCTTTTTTGTTTTCTCCTCCCATATCTCTCCATCTTTTGGATAACCTCATTTTATAATGTATGTCCTTATTTTTTATTATTTATCTTTTTGCTCTTTTTACTTGAGATTTCATATAAGAGAATTCATGTGAAACTTAGATTGTATGTCTGCATTATCTTATTTTTCTACAAATGATTCATGTTTATTTTACAGAATAGTAATTCATCTTTGTGTATAATGACCACATTGTCTTTATCAATTTATGTATCAATGGACATATAGATCTCTTTCAGAATTTAACTATACAGTAATTAATTCTGTTGCTACAAAAATAGTTATGCATATATGTCTGTAATTCTTCTACTTTCATGAAAATGCTTAGAATATAAATAGATGGGTGAAGTGGAAATTATAGTATTAGTTTTTTGAGCTATCTTTGTATTGATTGCCATAGTAGCACTAGCTTCTATTCCCACCAATAATGTGGAAGGGTTCACTTTGTCCAGCAACCTCTCCCACATTTTTAGTATTTGATGTTTTTATAGTCAGTCTTTCTGGGGTAATGGAGTCTTCATGTTTTAAGTTGCATTTCTGTAATGGCAAGAGATATGGAATATCATTTCACGCATTTAGTTGTAATGATCTATTCAGTAATGTAGCAGAGTAGAAAGTCAGAGAGAGAGAGAGAGAGAGAGAGAGACAGACAGACAGACAGACAGACAGAGACAGAGATTACCTCTACCAGTATTAAACCTAGTGCAAAAGAAAACAATACTGCTTATAATAGCTTCAAGAAAAATTAAATGCTTGGGAATTAATCCAAGGAAGGATGTAAAAATCTTCTACAATGAAAACTATGGTGCTCTGAATAAAATATAAAAATAGACATAAAAACTTAAAAGGTTTCCTACATTACTGGATAGGCAGAACCAATTTTGGTAAAGAGTCCATATAGCCAAAATGTATTTGTAGATCTAGACAATCCCAAGGCATACACCAATCACATTCTTCATGAAATTAGAGAGAACATCTAAAATTCATACTGAACTAGAAAAGATGGAAAACACAACCTTGGGTAACAAGAACAAAGCAAAAGCACCATAGTGTTGGATTTCAATTTATAATGCACAACTAGAATTTTATAACCAGTTAATAATTAACTGATAGGGTCAGCTCAAGTAAGATTTATGCTCAGCATAGATCTGAATGTGAAAGCCCTACCCTCGGGAAGAATGTTTCCAGAATGATGTAAAAGGGAAATATGAAAGGAAGGACTGCATCTTCTGTTTCTTCATAGAAGCTCATCATTTTCTTGTTACTGTTTTTGAGGCAGGTTCTCACTATGCAGTTTAGGCTGGCCTTGAGCTCACTTTGTTGCCTCACTTGCTTTCAAGGCTAGTTTTGAAGGCACAAAGATCTTTCTGCCTCAGCTTCCCATATGCTAGGGTTACAGTTGTATGGCACCATGGTTGGCCAGAAGCTCCAGTCTTTAACTTAACTTTGAAAAAATCCTATCTTGCCTTGCAGTGCAGACTTATCAGCCTCCTGGTATGAACTCCCCTGGGACATGACAATGAGCTCCATGCCTCCATTTGAGGGGATCTCCATTTGAGATCCCCAATGTATAGGGGAAGCTTTTACGCTCTTGCACATCTAATAGTACATGTGGCAACTGTAAGCCAACCTTGTAAATCTTCATAGATGTGCATATGTTGCACTGAATCTGTTTCCCTAGTAGTCATTGACTGGCATTACCAGCATTATACTTGTGCAAAGACAGACACAGAATTGAATAGAAGAGAGAAGAGGATGCAAAGACAACCTCAGGCACATTCAGCTGTCTGATCTTTGATAAAGATCCTAGTTGTAATGATCTATTCAGTAATAGATAATGTAGCAGAGTAGAAAGTCAGAGAGAGAGAGACAGACAGACAGACAGAGAGAGACAGGGATTACCTCTACACCAGTATTAAACCTAGTGCAAAAGAAAACAATACTGCTTATAATAGCTTCAAGAAAAATTAAATGCTTGGGAATTAATCTATTCACAGAAAAGACAGGCTTTTTAATGAAAGGTGCTGAAATAACTGCTAGCTCCATGCAGAGGTTTGAACCTAGACCCATTTATATAGCACTGTATACTGAAATCAAAATAGGCCAGAAATACAAATGCTAAAACAGAAAGAAATATCTAATCTTCTGGAAGATAAATTAAGTAAAACTCTTGAGGACATAAGAAAGGAATTTCTAAGAAGAGCCGCAACCACAAAGAAGCAGGACGAAGCATGAAAAAAGGGGAGTTCATCAAATTAAAAAGCTTCTGCACAGCATATCAAGTAACCAATAATTAGGATTCAGCCCATGAAATTGGAAAATAAACTTTCCAGCTATTTCTTAGAAACAGAACTTTTTCTAGAATTTATTTAAAAAACTGAAAAACAGATTCCCTAAGATAAGAGTATTCAGCAAGACTCACAAGTGAATTGAGGAGACACTTCTCAGGAGCAGAGGAAGGGGGGCCAGTTTTGGGATTTGGCAACAGATAATGATTGGCATGCAATGCTGGAGTCTCAGTATGGTTTTGCTTCTCATTGCTCCGAATGCTAATGAGGATTTTTTTTTTTTTTTTTTTTTGGTGGAACTGGGAATCGAACTCAGGCCTTTGCTCTTGCCAGGGAAGCGCTTATTCCACTGAGCCATCTACTGGGCCCCAGAATTTTTACTATTTATGGGAAATTATACTTTTTGAGATAGCTTTTCAATTCATTTGTGTACTGATTAATTGGATCATATGGGATATTTTTGAAGCTTTCTGCATCATATACACTACATTGTGTGGGAAATGTAGATGGCTAAATTTTATCATGTTTATTACTGATTTTATTCAGGAATCATGAGCCAGACCAGGAATATAACAGAGAATACAACTACATATCTATTTTTATATTTTAGAGTGTAGAGTTTAGTTATTGTTACGTTGTAGAATTACATGTCTTGTTGATCTTCTGAAAACTAGTTTTGTGGGATTTTTTTTTTTTTTGTTTTTGTTTTTGTTTTTGTTTTTGAGACCTGCTCAGCCTGCTCTGTGCGAGGGACTGGCACAGCCTGTGGTGCTAGGGATCAAAATGCAGTCCCTGTGCTTTGCCTAAGCAGACACTTTATACTGCTGAGCTGTCTTGCTGTCCCAGTTTTATACGTTTTTAAAGTAATGTTTTTATAAGAACTTTATGGGAACCATCCATGAAGAAATAATACTTAACAGGAATTAATGGCATACTAGGCATAATGAAAGGAAAAGTAGGCATTAGACATGTATTTTTAGAAAACTTTCAAAATCCAAAGAAATTGAAAGTAATTATGATACCAGGAGCTAATACACAAGAAACAATTTGATGAGGTATTTTACTTTTTAGTTGTGGGAACCAAATGAAAATTCTGTAAACTAAAGAATAAACTGTGTCAGACTTACATAACCCAAAAAATTAAGATTTCAATTAGAATTTAAAGGATGCAATTCAAAACTCCCTCTTTTTATTGCTTAGCTTTTATCTGTATTACATTATTCTACTTAATTAGCTCTGTTCTCATTTAGATAGTATGTCTTCCATTGTATCTCATTTCCATCAACTCTGAACTGTAGAAACAAGGAATTTCTTTTCACTAAAATTCTGAGTGAAACAAAACTTAAGCATGTTTCACAAGCACTTGGCTTAACTATTTTTGCCTAATGTTGCATTAATTATATGTGGATGGTGGAGTAGGTTATATAGGATGACAGTTTATATAACATATGATTTTTTAAGACTAAACTATGTGAATTTGCATGTTGGGACATATCTGTATCCTTCAAGAAAATCTCGAAGAACTCTCTACAGAGATGAAGAAAATATTTCTTCAAAACAACAAATGGATAATAGGCAGCTAGACATGGAATGTTGTACAGGCTACAAACAACTTATAACTAAGTGTTGTCAAAGAGAATTCATTCAGAAAGCTTATTAGTGACAAATTAAAATATCATATTTGCATTTCAAAATGATTATAGTAAGAAAAGTGCTTTGAAATGACTGAAGAAGTTAATGCCCATAGCTCAGACCTGTTCAGACAAGCAAAGGCCACCGTAAAGTCAATAAACTAGTTAACTGTGAAGAAAATGGGACAAAAGATAGGTGAAGTGAGGAAAATGGAGAATGTTTCTTTTTTCTTTTTGGTGATAACAGGAATTGAACTCAGGACCTTGTGCTTGCCAGGCAAGCACTTATTCCACTGAGCTATCTCCCAGGTCTAAACAAGGAGAGTGTTTACCAAGCATGTAATGTTCAAAGTAATTTTGTATTTGATAAGTGAATTAATAAAGTATGTTTAATGAGATAAACTATACAATAATATGATAATGCATGTTCTGTAAATTTAAATATATGTATATGTCATCACATCCATATTGTTTAATAAATTAAATATAGAAGAATTTCAATATATTCATTTTATTTTTTATCTTTCTTATGTTCTGCATCTCATCTTATAATGCAGTATGTTAATGTGCTTTTGCATTGTATGACTCTCCAGATTTCAAATTAAATGTAACTCTCCGTCACTGGAGAATTATGTCTATATTTTCCATTTAAAAAATAAATCAAATTCATGTACTTGTAAATATATGAAAAATGCATTATTTTGAAAACATACAAACCTTATTCAAATGCATTGAAATACATATTACTATAAAATGTATTGAAGGAACTGAGAATATAGCCCAGTGATACAGCACCTGCCTGGCAAGTACCAAGTTCTGAGTTTAATTCCTGGTACCAAATAAATAAATAAATAAATAAATAAAATATTGAGGTAAATATTGTCACTTTGATAAAAGAACATTGGGTACAAAAATAAGCCAGTGTTATCCCAGCACTCAGGAGGCTGAAACAGGAGAATTGTTGTGAGATCGAGACCAGCCAGCACTCAGGAGGCTGAGACAGGAGAATTGTTGTGAGTTCGAGACCAGCCTGAGCTACAAAGTGAGCTCGAGGCCAGCCTGAACTGCATAGTGAGACCCTGTCTCAAAAAGAAAAAAAAAAAAAGAGCCAGTGTCTCCAGAAGACAAAAAAACAAATATTCAGTGACATACTGTGAACCTCTATTAACACATATTTGTTTTTTAAAGGATATATATATATATATATATATATAGATAGATAGATAGATAGATAGATAGATAGATAGATAGATATGATATATTCCATATCATGTCTATTGAGACAAAATATTTTATAGGAATATCATAACATCTTTTGCCTCAAAAATAATTCTGACAGTACTTCTATCTTAGTCCCTTCATCTTGTTGCTGAGATTGAATACCTGATGCCTAACGTTAGGAACGAAAGGTTTATTTAGGTCACAGTTTATAGAGGGTTCTGTTTGTAATTGGCTGGCTCAGAGCCAGAGCAGACCACAGCAGCAGGGCAACAGATGATGGTGACAGACAGAATGAAGGAAAAAAAAAAAAAAAAACAAACAACTCAATGCAATAAACAAAAAAACAAAGATACACACTGTGAGAAAAGCCTCCTTCTCTCCCTTATGTTGTGTCCAGCCTACCAATGATAAGGCCAGTGAGTGGACTAATCCAACAAATATTAACCCTTAATCTCAGAACCTTTAATCCAAGCACTACACTACCAATCAATCCCACACTCTAGATTCAGCCACCCATAAGAAAGTGCTATGACTGTACAAAGCTTTGGTCAGACATCTAGCCACAAGCTGTAACAAGTCCTTAAGCTGCAGTACAACATCCAAAATTATTGCTGAAAGTCAGAAATGTCACACACAGAAAATTTTCATTAGCACAAGCAGGTATTCAAAATAATTTACTAATGTTTGATAGTCTCAGTATCTTCTAAGGAAATCATAAACTTTTTAGTAAGGTTCCCTTATCTGATTTGAAAATATTTGACATAAACATATTCAGTTTATATATATATATATATATATATATATATATATATATATATGATATTTTTCTTTTTTATTTATTTTATTTTGAGTCGATGTTTCACTAGCACTTAGTTGCCAGAGATGGGCTCCATCTTATGATTCTATTTCCTTAATTTACCAGAGACTACAAACTGTACATGCCTGACTATAAAGTGCTCTTTACAGTCATCATAATGTACAAATGTCTTGTAATTTCTCCCTAATTTTTGATATTGTGTTTCTATTACTAGAGGAATTTTCATCATTTCAAAGTCAGTAGTGCTCTGTTCAAGAGTTTAAGGTAAAGTTATGTTCTACAATGGAATCTGGAATTCTTTTTGGATAAATAGATATTTTATTGTCATTGGTCTGAGAAACATCATGAAGATTTACTTTTAAGATGGTGCTAATAATAAGACTCCTTTTGTTTCTAAGATAAAGAGAGAATTATTTTGGCAGTTTGGATATAAAATAGAAGAGACATACAGGATATCTTCTAACTAACATGCTATTGTCATAAGGAATTATAAGCAATTTAAGACAACACTATGAGAATCACATTTATTTCTTAAAAAAATGGATGGTATATTCACATTTTAATATATACTTTATTATTTTATCTTGAGGTAGTCATAATTTTGAATTTGTTAAGTGATAATTTTACATTGTTATTTATAATAAAAATCTTTGATGACCAACATTAAAGATATATTTCTTCATATTTCCATGATATGTAAAAAACAAATTCATCACTCAATTTAAAATGTTTTAACCTAGAATCTTCCTTTAACTAAGAAAAACTAGATCTGTAAAATAGAGGGTACCTTCGCAGACCAGGGTCCCAGAAATCTGTTCTACACCAGGCTCTCGAAGTGACTCTCAATCAGTCACACTGACCTGATCCTTTCCCATGCTGAAATCATATATTTTACTGACACGGCAAATAGTACTATATTGTGCTGTCTCACACAGCGCCTCATACCTTGAACATTGCTACAGTGGAGTTTCCTCTGGTACGTTTTAGGTCTTTATTTTGTTGTTTGCCTCAATCACGGACAAGGCTATTACCTTCTATCCTTTTACTTCCTTAAGTACTCCTAGAATGGGGTTTGAAATGAGTCTAAAACCATTGGCTACATGAATGAATCAATTAATGCATAAAAGGCTGAGGAAATTTCAATTGAAAAAAATCAAAGTGAAACATTGAAAAATAAAAGGCACTATGAAATTTACTCTAGTAGAACATTTGAAAAAGCAATAACAGTATTATGAAGTCAAAGTGAATCCACAGAACTCTTTTAGAGGGTTATAAAAGTAACAAAAACTATTATTCTCTTCTTTATTGCTCAGTGTATCAAGCTGCAGTAGGGGAGTTCTGTGTGCTACCTGTGTGCAGCTAACCTTTCACAAGGCGTGCAACCTTTTGTGCTCTGCAATTTCCTTGACTCATGGCGCAATCACTCGACATGATGTATTAGAGCCATGTTTTTTAATACCGAAATTCGCTTACCCTCTCGCAAGTTGAATACAAATGAAGAAGGAACCAGACCATGGGGAAAAATGCTAGTATTATTCCTTGATACTGTGTTGCAATATTCTTTTAGAGTAATGAATACAAGAAGGTCTCCAGAGAACCACACACAGTCAGAGAAAGTTTTAGATGACCATCAGTGAGATATGTAATCTCAACTGATTAAAAATGAATGACACTTTTTTCCATTGAGAAGCTTGATGAATGAAGTGAAAGAGATTCAAGGACGAGTGAAAATCAAAGAAGATTGACCTGTGTGAGACATGTTCAGCCCGCTTGACATTCTTATCAAACTGCAAGTGAATTCCTGCTCATTTTTGATACAAGTCCTTGATCACTTTCAAAACTCCAAATGCATATTAGTGTAAATATGAAGAATGTGAAAATTCAGACACATTCTATTAATCAGACCTGATCAGGAACATGTTTAAGCTTGTTAAAAGCAGTTGAAAGGAGAAATAATGAATAGAATCATAAGAATTAGAAATTCTTGCACTGAATTTGTAAAATGCAGACAAAACTTTGGGGTTGGTAATACAAAGACGTACAAAATACACCCTGTAATAATTTCAGATGTTAACAGTATAAATTTATAGGACAATAGTGAACAGACTATCTTAGTCTCTATATCAGCTCAGTCTATGGCTATCATTTTTTTGAAATTTAGAGTTCAATGCAATAATTTTATGTATCTAGTAGAGAACACAAAATATCAAATATTAGGTTCACAGTTAAACTAATGTCCATAGGTGAAAGATTTTATGAAGTTTACAGGCAGAAAGCTCAACTTATAACATTAATGTTTCAGGAAGCTGGAGTATGATTATGTACTTATGTACTCTGTCCTTTGTTTTGAATCCTTTATTAGATTTTAGGAACTACATCATTATCCAATATTAAAATTACTGTATATTAACATCTAAGTTTTCACATGGTTCTGTTGTTTCAGGGTTTCTTTTTTTTCTTTTTTTATTTTTTTTGCCTTTTTTTGAGGCAGGGTCTCACTATGCAGCTCAGGCTGGCCTTAAGCTCACTTTGTAGCTCAGGCTGGTCTCGAACTCACAACAATCCTCCTGCCTCTGCCTCCCGAGTGCTGGGATTACAGGCCTGTGCCACCACGCCCGGCTGTTTCAGGGTTTCTATATAATATCTGCACAAATTTGACGCCAAGGCAACTAAATTTATCACATTCTAGAGAACAAAATTCTGAAAGTGATGTGAGTTGAAACCACAGTATTTTGTGTCATTTCTATTTCTTGTACATTCTGGCATTCTGTGTTATATGACTGTGCCAGTAAAATTTCAGTCACCTTCTCCATATGGCTTATTTACTTTGAAGAATCTTTTTTCTTTTTTTATGTATGTAGGACAGGGTATATAGAGTTTCGCTGTGTAGATCGGACTCATAGTGGTCCTCCTGTTTTCAGCCCCCACCCTGCTGGGATTAATAGGCATGCATGACCACACCCAGACTCAATGGCTATCTCAGTGCACCCTGGGGATGGGGCAGACACAGCAGGCCCAGGGACCATGATTTTTACTTTGGTTTCTGTCTAAAGTTTCTGCCTCACTCTGGAAACAAAACTTATGATTGGATTTAGAATACATCTCAATTATCCATGATAAACAAATTCTAAATCTTTGATCATATTATTGAAATATATAATAGTTACAGTGGATATATCTATATCTTTCTATATCTATATATAAAATAGTAACATTTTATTCTACTAGTAAGCATACCACACACAGTCATTTCAATTAAAAGATAAAGTTGAATCAATTTATATCTCTTAGATAGCTCAGAAATAATTCTCTGCATTTGCTATTGACTGGTGTGGATACTGGACCTCAGCTAGCAGAGCCATTGCAGGGGACTACCCAAGCCCTTCACACAACACATTGTACCACTTTGTGCTGCAGATGCCAAATATGAAATCGTAATACTTTATCATTGCTTTGCTGTTTGCTGAATGTTGGTTTTAGGTACAATTCTGTTTATCTCTCTATACCTATCTTTTGGACTATAAATACTTGTCCTGTGTATATATGCATTGGTATCATGTAACTTGTATTTGATTTATTTTCTTCTTCTTCTTTTATTTAAATGCATTTGGTCGTTGCAGGGCCTCCCCATGATGTTCGGACTCACGGTGATCCTCTTACCTTCAGCCTCCCCAGCACTGGGATTACAGGCATGCACCACTGTGCCTGGACTCTGGCTGGCTAAGCCCACCCTGGGAGCAGGGCTGGCGTGGCATGTGGTGCTAGGGATGGAACAGGGGCTCCTGCGCTTGCCTAGGCTTGCCTGAGCAGGCGCTTTACTCTGCTGAGCTATCTTGCCTGCCCCAACATGTATTTGATTTCTACAGCGATTTAGGACTAAGACACTGTCTAGAGCCTCAAAAGAAAGGTTGTCTCAGAATTTCAATAAAAATTGTGAAACTGTTGAGCCTTTATGAAAGGAATAATTGCATTTTCTGTTGCCTGCAGGACAGTCACAGCCTGGTAGATGAACTCATTAACTTGCTGTGTTTATTTGGATAGTTAGTAAGTGTGGTTCAAGGAGATAGGTTTGCATTTCAAACTGACATTGGTAGAGAATGATGCTTAAACTGTGTCGACTTAGTTTTCTTGGAAGTCACTGAGGGAATAAGAAAGCAAACTTCTGGACAAATTTGGGAGGACAATGGGGGCTTCATCTATTTCTGGTTTCCTGGTCTACCCCAGCACTGGTCCTGTACACAGCTTCCTGGCTTCTGTGAACTAAATATTTTACTCTGATACAGTCTTCCACCATGTTTCTTCCTTGAACCCAAATGGTCATGAACCAAACTCCTTGAATTCAGGTGATAAATTAAGCCATTTCTTTATGTTATGTACAGTTATGGTACCCCAGGGAGGGGAAAACTGGCTAATACAGAATGGATTAACTTATCTATCAAATTGAAAACTACATAATACAATGCCATCTGTGAAGGAAATTTTAGTAAGTGAAGGAAGGCAGGCCCAAAACGATAACTATTGCACGATCCTATTTTTACATAGAAACTAAACATTGTACCTCATAGAATTTGAGCATAGAGTAATGATACCAATGCCTTGGGATAGTAGGGGACAAAGAGGATGAATAGAGTTTGCTCTACCGGCAGGATGTCATAATTAGATTGGAGGAATAAGTCCTATTTTGCAGCACAGTAAAGTGAATACAATGAACAGTAATGCAGATCTCAAAAGATGGGGAAAGTTTGAGTGCATTTATCGGAAAGAAATGATAAAAGTTTAAGGTGACAGGCATCCTAATGAGACTTCTTATTCATCAACCAGTGTGTGCATGCATCAAAGGAATCTATTATGCCTTATAAATATGCACACATATAACGTGTCAATCAAAAATGATGCAAAAATAAAAATAAGCATTTAAATAACTCTTGTGATGAAAAAATATAACTTTTAACTTTTAAAAATACTTCAGAGATGAATATAAATTTATACATTTACAAAAAATGTAAAAATAATTATTAAGAAAAAATGTATATTATATTGAATGTATTAAAATACCCCAACATACGCTATTACTGTCATATATATCTAAGTGTAGTGCACTGGTAAATGTTATACAATGTCTTTCATAAGGGGATTATTTTGTTATTTTTATTAATTAATCTACGTAGTATCTTTTTTAAAAAGTTCTATGAAAAATATGTTTTCTAGTTTAGTTTCCAAACAAAAGAAAAACTATGTGATACTTTTTCATCTTTGTTTGTTTTATTTAGCGATATATGGTGTCCTGATCCAGCCTGTTTTAAAGAAAATGTCAGAATTTTATTCCTTTAGAGCTGAATAAAAACTCTTTATTCATTTAATTGTTGATAACAACCAGGTTGATTCTGCTTTCCTAGCTATTTTGAATGGTACT
The DNA here is from genome assembly GCA_004027165.1 of Ctenomys sociabilis. Classification (NCBI taxonomy): domain Eukaryota; kingdom Metazoa; phylum Chordata; class Mammalia; order Rodentia; family Ctenomyidae; genus Ctenomys; species Ctenomys sociabilis. The sequence goes on from PVKA01006921.1 coordinate 78,574, forward strand.
ACAATAAACATCAGCATGCAGATATTTGTTTGCATGCTTGTTTTTCTTGCTTTAAGTATATACCCAGGAGTGGGATACCTGGATCTATTATTTACTCTATTTTAATATTTTATTTTTTGAGAAATTTCCATACCATTTTTTACAGTGGCTCAACCAATCTACATTACCACTAACAGTGTACAAGAATAACTTATTCCATAATTTCTTACCAGTTTTGAAAATAGAATACTGCTAGGGATTAGGAGGAAGGTGCTAGAGTTGTGTGAGGATTATAAGAAAGGCAGGTGTATATGATCAGTGAATGATGCGTGTGCATATGGAAAATTACATAGAACCACATTAGTATCTATAATTCATATTTGTTTAAAAAGAAACAAAATTTTACTTTGTTAATACATAAAATTTCTGTATGCTTTCTTCATAAATATGAAATATCTTTCTGATTTGATTACAGGTAGGTGTTTACTTCATTTTGAACCATTATTAAAAGCAAGGTCTAAGTGTCTTCTTGCTGGTACATTTCATATTTTAGTGATTTAATTGCCATTCAATTTCAATAGATTTTTGTTTTATAATTCAAAAGAATAATTTACAAAGCTGATTTTATCTTGTCCATATTAGCTGAGATTGTATTTTTATATTTAAGGACTAATTTTTATATTTCAAATGTTGTTGTAATTTAAAGTTTATTATTATGCATCACTTTTAAAAGTTGGCACAATCTATAGTAACTACATTAAAAATGTTAATATTTCTATATGCAAATTTAAATTTAGAATATTGGTTCATATGAAAATATTGTTTTAAGAAAATATCAAGTCTTTTTTTTCCTTTTTGTCTTTTTGAGACAGGGTCTCCCTGTGCAGTTCAGGCTGGCCTTAGGCTCACTCTGTAGCCCATGCTGGTCTCAAACTGGTAGCAATCCTCCTGTCTCAGCCTCCCACATGATGGGATTGCAGGTGTGTGCCACCACACACAGCTAAAATCATCAACTCTTAAAGAATAAAAACCAACTATGGATACTGTTTAAGAAATTTGGAAAAGAAGTGTTTAAATTATATAAATAAGAGAAAGGGAATTCAGTTTGCTTAAAATAAAATAGGGACATTAGGTTGTAAACATATTTTATTAGATTATTAAAAAATTACATATACATTATATCATAATGTTAATAATCAGTTTGAAAGGATAAAATGATAATACAATTATGTGGTATAAAAAGCTTCTTGATTTGTTAAAATACCATCTTTGACACAATTTTCTAAACTTTGGTTCCATTAGAATTATCTAACTAAAGTTTTCACTTCTGAACACCTGAAATATTAAATCATAGAAAATAATATAATAAAATCCTGAAGTATTATATAGCTACAGACTATTAATAAAAGTAACTATTCAGTTTTTCAAATCAACACCATTCATATGTCTAGCTATTGGAGCATAAACTCACACACACATACACACGATCAAAAATCTTTCCAAGCGCCAAATTTGGAGAACTGTTTCATGTGTCAACAGTTTTGTCCGACACTAGCCCTGAATCTAACATCTGAAATTTCTTACATTGTATATATTAATATAGGTATGCATACTGTACATTACTTGTTTTTATGTTGCTATAGATTCTGAAATTCTTTTAGTTTTTGATACCTATGAATATTTAATTTTTTTTCAGTAGTATGCTATATTTTTCCAAAGCAAATCTAGTTGTGTTAGAAGTATTTAAGCTTGACTTAATCCAACTATTCCTGTCAAAGATATCTTTTTTTACATTCACCATTAAAAATTTGTTTTCTTAGTGCTTCTATCACCAAAGATACACGGTGCTTTCTGAATTGTATGAAAAAATGTCGTCAATATGGAGATGGGTGGTAATGTTTTAAAATGACACTGGTGGCTGAACTAATATAATTAAATCTTTAATTCTTGGCCTTTCATGTTTGTTATAGACTTATAATCTTCACAGTGAAATTTGACTAAAGCAAGTAATATGATAGCATATCAGAAAAGAAAATGAAGAAAAATGATCACTATCTTACCCAGGGTATCTTTCCAAGAAATGTTAATAATAATTTCAATGGCAAAGTCTATTTTTTAATGAATTTGACATCATATAGCATACAAAAAACTTATGGATT